>PVIW01003886.1:0-151373 GCA_004026585.1 Noctilio leporinus | reverse complement strand
TACTTGGTTCTGTTTTGCTTGTTGTTAGTTTTGCTCATTATTGTCCCGTAATGGGTGAGATCATATGATATTTGTCCTTCACTGACTGGCTTATTTCACTAAGCATAATACTCTCCAGTTCCATCCATGTTGTTGCAAAGGGTACAAGTTCCTTCTTTCTTTCTGCTATATAGAATTCCATTGTATAAATGTACCAAAGCTTTTGGATCCAATCATCCACTGATGGGCATTTAGGCTGTTTCCAGCACTTGGCTATTGTGAATAGTGCTGCTATGAACATAGGTGTACATAGGTACTTATGAATTTGTGTTTCAGGATTCTTTGGGTATAGCTTTTTTCTTTAACTCAAAGACTAAAGATGAACATATTTTCATGTTGGTGATACACATTTAAACACATTGCTATTTCTATACCATGTAAGTTAATGGCATTTTGCAGACTTGTGTGTGCATGTGCCCTTGTCACACAAAAACCTGACAAATGTTGTTGATTTTTCAATGTATCCATTGTGTTTGAAAGCCACCTGCTTCTGCCTTAGCCATCTGCCAAAGAACCAGTTTAGTTTTTAAAGTAGATTCTTGACCTTTAAGCTAGATCCCTTTTCTACAAAATTACAGGTTTGGCAAATATTTATTTGTGCCTAATATGTGCAAAGCATGGCTTTGATCTAATGATGAAAAAGGGACCTAGTTGAACACAAAGGTTCTGTATTTCCTTTGTGTTCAGGTTTACTAATGCCGGTTTTCTTTTTTCATAGGAAAAAAAAAAATCTGATCTTTACATCCAGTCTGCTGCAGTACTTATTGAAATGCTTTTACCTCTTGTAGTAAGCATACATATATGTACTTAATAAATAGATGCCATATATGTGTGTGGTCAAATTACATTATTTAAAAGATCATTTTAAAATTCACAAAGGCAGATTGATTTTTTTTTAATAAATGCTTTTTGGGATGAAAGTTAAAAACTTAAATGTTTTGGATTTAAAAGAAGTACGTTCAGTGTAAAAACCTTTTAAAATACAGAAAAGTGAAAGAAGAAAAAAATAAAAATAACTGCTGCCAGTATTTTGATGTGTTTTCTGTTCCCACATACTACTTTTATATATATATATGAAAAATATGAAGAAAAATATGAAGAGGAACATTTTATTTATTTATTAAATATATTTTATTATTTTTAGAGAGAAGGAGAGGAAGAGAGGCAGAGAAGGAGAGAGACATCAATGTGTGGTTGCCTTTCACCTGCCTCCAGCTACAGACCTGGCTGGAGACCTGGCTTGCAACCTGGTTGTGTGCCCTGACTGGAGAATCGAACCAGTGACTTTTAGGTTCACAGGCTGGCACCTTATCCATTGAGCCACCAGTCAGGGCAGTAAATTTATTTTTATTTAGCTTTATTAAGATTAACATTTTAAATAAACCAGAATATTATTAAATATAGTTTTATATAGTTTTTATTAAAATTCTATAATGAGCAATCTTAGATATTTATAAATATTTTATAGAGTTTTACTGTTTGCGTATTACAACATATTTTGTTATAATACCATAATATGTGTTAATCATTTTTATACTATATTGAGTTGGAGATGGAGAATTAATATATTTAAATTTTCAATGTAATTTCCTTTACATAAAACAATATACAAAATATTAATCAAGTGATATTTAAGACTACTGCCCTGGCTGGTGTGATTCAGTGGATTGACATTGGCTTGCAAACCCAAAGGTTGCTGGTTTGATTCCCCAGTCAGGGCACATAACCAGGTTGCAAGCCAGGTCTCCAGCCATGTCCTTAGCTGGAGGCAGGTGGAAGGCAACCATACATTGATGTTTCTCTCCCTTCCTTCCTCCCTTCCTGCCTTGCTCTCTGAAAATAATGGTTAAAATATTTTAAATAAATAAATAAATAAGACTACCTAGTTGTTAGTGATGAAAATGATAGCTATCATTTATTATGTGCTTATTATGTGGCTGGCAGTGTTGTGTTTAAATGTGTTATATAACTTTTGCATTCTAAAACAGCCCTAGTTTTTGTATTTTCTCTTTATATGAAATAGCAGGGGCATAGAGAAGTTAAGTATGCCCATGGTGTCTCAGCTAACGTCTTTCACAACAAAATTGCTTCAGAACTGGAATAATAAATCTAGGCCATTAATATTTTGATTATATGGTGTGGGTGAAGGGCCTGAGAGGGAACAAACTTTTTTTTTTTTTAAATCGGGGTTTAAGTAATTACTTTATGCTAGTTACTATCTGATTCAAAAAGTACTTTAAGAAACAAAAACAAAAAGTACTTTTGCCTACTATATCAAAGTATGTCTCTGTATTTATAAGTTGGGCATTGGTCTAAGTACTTGGGACATACAAACAATGTACAGGAAATAGTATGTTTTTCTTTCTGCACTTCAAAATGATAATATCATTCATATGTAAAAAATGATAGAACAATCAGCTATTGGCGTTTAATTTACGAAAATTGAGGGTTAGCATTTCATATATAATACGGTCTTATTTTAGATCCTGTCAGATTTTTAAGAATGACCACCATATATAACATAGTTTGTTGTACTTACTATTTACATTTTAAGTTCTTCAGGGTATCTGAAAACTTTATGATTCTAGACTCAGTGAACTTAGAGTCTATTTAGTGATATGGCAAGCAATATAAAACAGTATCTGTATGATAAATGGTACAAACAAGTTGAGAAGAGAAAGATCATTCTGGGTTGAAGTGAATAAAAAGCTAAGAGGAGAGATGGATGCTTTGATTTTGGTCTTGTAGGAGAAAAAAGATATGTGAGATGGAGGACGACAAAGGAGTTTTTTTCAGAAAGAGTAATGATTTGAGCAAAGAAAATTATTGGTGGGATAGAGTGGTCAGTGTAGCAAGCATGCATATCAGCTGCCTTGGATCCTTTTTGGAATGAGGCAAAGTATAAATTTATCTCTTTTTCATCTCCTATCATCTGTTCTGCATATTTGATCAAACTTGTGAGTGTTTGTTATATATATCCTGAAAAATGCTGTGGTGGACATATGGATGCATAACACTGGATCGTAGCTCCTAAGATTTTTAAAACTAATCTAAAAACAAAAAATTCCCAGAACTGCCAGGAAATGGAACTGTGTAGAAGTCTGACAACCAAGGATTTAAAGAAGCCATATTCCATAAGGGTAGGAGGGGAGGAAATGGGAAGCTGGGGCAGGGGAGGATTGTTGACTTCATGATTTCATCACACTGTACTCAGAGTGGTGCACAACTTAAAATTTAAGCATTGCTTATTTAAGACTTTAAAAAAAAATCCCCACCCAAGGATATGTTTGTACTGAGTTTAGAGAGAAAAAGAGGGATGGAGGGGAAACAGATACTAATGCGAGAGAGAAACATTGATCAGTTGCCTCCCATATGCACCTAACCAGGAATTAAACCTGCAACCCAGGCATGTGCCCTGCCTGGGGATTGAACCCACACATTTTTTTGTGTATCAGACAATGTTCCCAGGCATCATCTAAGCATTGTTTATTTCTGGAATTTTCCATTTAATATTTTTGGACCTCTCTTGACACTGAGGGTAACTGAAATTGAAAAGCAAACCACAGATAAGGGGAAACTACTGTAGTAAGAGAGGAGATGAGAGGTTGTCACAAATAGTTCAGGTATGGCTTTGCAGGCATTGTAAGGACTTTGTACTCTGAATGAGATGGGGAGTCATTGGAGGGTTTTCAGCAAAGAAGTGACATGTTCTGATACATACATATGTGTTTATATATATATATATATTTTTTTTTTTTTTTTTAAGATTTTAAAAAAGTATTATTTTTAGAGAGAGGGGAAGGCAGAGAGGGAGAGAAACATCAATGTATGGTTGCCTTTCACCTGCCTTCAGCTACAGACTTGGCTGGAGACCTGGCTTGCAACCTGGTTATGTGCCCTGGCTGGGGAATCAAACCAGTGACCTTAGGGTTCCCAGGCTGGCGCTTATCCACTGTGCCACCAGCCAAGCTGACCTGTATTTTTAAAAAGGTTTTATTTATTTACTTTTAGAGAGAGGGAAAGGGAGGAAGAAAAATGGAGAGAAACATCAATGTGTGAGGGATACATCGGTTGGTTGCCTCTCACATGCCCTCAGCTGGGGACCTGGCCTGCAACCTGGGCAATGTGTCCTGACTGGGAATCAAACCAGCAACTTTTCGGTTTGTAGGCCAGTGCTCAACCCACTGAGCCACACCAGCTGGGGTTTTTCTGGCTTATTTTTTACAAGGATCACTCTGGCTTTGGGGAGACCAGTTAGGAGTCTGTTGTAGAATGTAGGCAAGAAGTGATGATGTCTTAGCACCTTTAAATAGCACGGTGGTAAAGATAAAACAAGAGATTGATAGTGATCCGTTTGAGAGCTTTGGAAGGCCCTGATAGGCTTTTGCTGGAAGGCAAGTGGAATTTATTAGCAGTATATTGCAGCAAGAAAGGGGTTCTCTATGAAGAAAAGAATAATCAGCTTTTTAAAATTTTGTTTTGTGGGGTTTTGTTTTTGTTTTTGTTTTTGTTTTAAGATTTCATTCATTATTTTCAAAGAAGGGCAGGGAGGGAGGAAGAAAGGGAGAGAAACATCAATGTATGGTTGCCTTTCACCTGCCTCCAGCTATGGATCTGGCAGGAGACATGGCTTGCAACTTGGTTATGTGCCCTGACTGGGAATCGAACCAGTGACCTTTGGGTTTGCAAGCCAATGCTAATCCATGGAGCCACTAGCCAGGGAGAATAATCAGCTTTGACAAAGATTTTATGTAGCAGCATAAACATCTTAGAAAAAGAACTAAATTATTGCAGCAGAGGCTTAGTAATAGAATTTTAAGAAATAAAGAGGTTGCTATTGAATATGTGGTTTTATGAAAATAGGTTAGAAATAGTCCATTTTTGTAGCAATATGGTTTATAGTGGTCCAAAAGTCCGGTATCTGTTTTATGGAATAATAGATTGAGATTATTTCATCAAAAGTTTAGAAAATGTCAATGTAATATATCAATGTGCCACAGTATTAGGATAGTGTTAGTGTTTAAAAATAAAGTGATAACATCAAGGGGAGAAATAGATGACAGAATTAGAAGAGAAGGGAGATCTGTGAATTTAGAATAAGTTTGGTTTCCTCACGGTTGCACATAACTGTAATTGTTGTTTTGTGGTCAATCAAACTTTTAAACATTTAAATTACTTGTAACATTATAAAGCCAAATTTTGTAACTCACCCTCAAAGAGTGGAAAATAATTGTTTCATTAATATTTGCTTGACTATAAGGGAAAACAGTTTTGTTTTTTAGAAAGGCTTCTGTTCTGAATTTGCCATTTACTGGCTGAGTGATTTTAGGGAAATCACTTTAACTACCTACATGATCATAATTGTTTTTGCCAACTATGCTCTTTGAGTCTGTGATGTGGAATATGAAAAATTGGTACACACTTAAGTACAAATCTGATTAAATGTACTGAAAGCCATCATGACTGTGTCTCAGTTTACATGTTCTTCTTTTATCTTTTATAAATCACGTAGGATCAGAAATATTTTCCCCAGTGTTTACACATTTGTTTAATAATATTTATTGAGTGTTTGATCTAGCATTGTTTTAGTTCAGGAATTTGCAAACCTTTTCTGTAAATAATAAAAGTAAAAATTTTCACCATATCATCTCTTGCAGCTACTCAATTCATCAAAAGCTTGATAGCAGCTACCAATGGGAGGGCATGCCTGGTTTGGCTGTGGTGGACAGTACCTAAGCTTTGCCCACCTCAGTTTTAAATAAGAGCTGCATATAAATTATTTTACATCTTTATTCTCAAATATCTTACAGTTTGTTGGGGTGGCAGTATTTACCTAAGAGGTAATTAAAGGAGTGTGGTATAATGAAGCCCAGAAGGGTGCAGTTTTAGATTCTAAGAATGCCTTATATCTGTTATTAAATACCAGGGTGATCTCTCCTTTTTTTTTTTTTAAGATTTTATTTATTACTTTTAGAGGGGAAGGGAGAGAGGCAGAGAGGGAGAAAGACATCAATGTATGGTTGACTTTCACCTGCCTCCAGCCACGGACCTGACTGAGACCTGGCTTGCAACCTGATCATGTGCCCTGGCTGGGGAATCGAACCAGTGACCTTTGGGTTCGCAGGCCAGCGCTTTTATCCACTGTGCCACCAGCCAGGCCAGGGTGATCTTAAACAAATTAAAATCTATAGATTTCATTTCCTTCAAGATGAAGTCATTGTACTAAATAATATTACTTTAATTTGAAAATGCCACAAATTAAACTTGCTGTACTTCCCAGTTTTTTTCATTGCACACATAGAAAATTAAAATATCTGTACAGTACAGCATGGTAAAGTGATAATTACATTCACAATGAAGTGGATCCCATCAGCCTAGGCTCTAGCGAATACCTAAGCTACCTGGGCTGAGAGAATCAATATCTACGTCATACTTACAATCCATTCTTAGCAGTTAAAAGCTTTGCTAGAGAACAGTATGTGATGAGATGTTAGTGAAATTAAGGGCAGTAGAAGTTCAGAAAAGGGAAAGCTAAGTAGGTCACGTTATTGACAGGCACTTTATAAAGAATATGTTCCTTGGAAGGATGGCTTGGGAGTATGAGGCACAGTGAGTGTATATCTTCACCAAGAGACAATATAATACATGCATATTTCAAGTTTCAGAATAGCTGATCTTTACATTATAAAAGATTGAAAAAACAAATGAAAGAAAACCCCAATTGTGTGGGGCTTCCAGTCATCGGTAGAAACACTTTGCTTCCTTGCACAACCATATGAAGGATTACAGCTAACCTTAAAACAAAATATGTCCAGAACTACCAGAAAATTGAACTACCTGAAAGTCTGATGACCAAGGATTTAAACAAGCCATATTCATCCAGAAGAGTAGGAGAGGAAGAGAAGGGGTAGGGGTGGAGAGGATGTCATGAGGTGGCAGTGGAGAGGAGGCTGAACAGGTAAGTGGTCCCACATTCACATGGTGGTGGATAAAAATGAGGAGGAATACCTTGGGAATGAGTGACTCCAGCCCCAGGCCAGCCTCACAGCCAAGGATTCTAGTGCGGGGAAAAGAAAGCCTCATAACTTCTGACTGTAAAAACCAATGGAGGTTAGGGTGGCAAAAACACTTCTGGTCTCTAAAGAGAGTCTGCTTCAAGGGCCCACATGGTCCTAGAAAGTACGCAGATGCACCCAATTTGTGAACCACCACTGAGGCAACAGCTATAAGAGAACCAGTTACATGTGGGAAAGGAGGATGAAGTGACTGGAAACGGACAAGTGCCAAGCAAGCCTCCAGCAGCTAGGCAGCTTGCTGACCCCTCGTCCACATACAGAGCCACAAAGCAGTGAATTGGGTTGTCCCACTCTGGTGAGTATCTAAGGCTCCACCCAGTGCAACTTAACAGATACAATAAGGGAATCAAAGCAGCTCTACCTAATACACAGAAACAAACACAGGGAGGCAGCCAGTTTCAGGAGACAAAGAACTATGGCTCAAATGAAAGAACAGGACAAAACCCCAGAAAAAGAAGTAAATGAAATAGAGATAGCCAGCCTCACAGATGCATATTTCAAAATGCTGGTGATAAAGGTGCTCAGAGGACTCATTGAGTATGGCAAAGCATAAAGAAAGAAATGAAAGGTACACTAACCAACAGTGAAGAAAAGGAAACCAGGATTCAAATCAACGATTTAGAACATAAGGAATAAATAAACACTCAACCAAAACAGAATGAAGAAATCAGAATTGAAAAATACTAGGAGAGGGCCCTAGCTGGTGGCTCAGTGGATAAGCACCAGCCTACGAACCCAAAGGTGGCTGGTTTGATTCCCCAGCCAGGTCGCATAACCAGGTTGCAAGCCAGGTCTGTAGCTGGAGGCAGGTGAAAGGCAACCATACATTGATGTTTTTCTCCCTATCTTCCTCCCTCCCTGTCCTTCTCTCTGAAAAATAATAAAATCATAAAAAAGAAAAATATGAGGAGAGAATAAGAGATGCTGGGACATCTCCAGAAGTGTCAACATCCAAATCATAGGGATTCCAGAAAAACAGAAAAAGGAATAAATTGAAACTTTAATTGAAAAAATAATAAAATATCCTTAATTTCACAAAGGAAATAGACATACAAGTCCAGGAAGCACAGAGTCCCAAACAAATTGGACCCAAAGAAGACCACACCAAGACACATACTAATTAAAATACCAAAATTTAAAAGATAAAGAGAATCTTAAAAGCAGCAAGAGAAGAGTTTCCCACAGAGGAATTCCCGTAAGACTATCAACTGAGTTCTCAAAAGAAACTTAGCAGGCAAGAAGGGACTGGCAAGATATATTAATGAAAAGCAAGGACCTACCTACACCCAAGATTACTTTATCCAGTGACGCTATCATTTAGTATCGAAGGGCAGATGAAGTGCTTCCCAAACAAAGTAAAGCTAAAGAAATTCATCATCACTAAGCCATTGTTACATGAAATGTTCAAGGGACTTATTTAAGAAAAAAAAGATCAAAACTATGAACATTAAAGTGGCAAACTCAACTATCAAGTGAATCAAAAAAACAAACTAAGCAAGCAACTAGAACAGGAACAGAATCAGATATAAAGATCATTTGGAGGGTCATAAGTAAGAAGGTGAAAGTGGGAGAATGGGGGAAAAGGTACAGGGGTTAATTATAAGCATGTTTGGTAGGTACAAAATTTAGATATGATAATGTTAAGAATAGTATAGGAAAGGGAGAAGCCAAATAACTTACATGCATGACCCATGGAAATGAACTAATGGAGAGACTGTTGAAGGGAAGGAGGATATGGACTGGAGCTGGGTGGGGGCAAAGAGGGAACAATTGGGACAACTGTTATAGCATAATCAATAAAATATACTTCAAAAAAATAGAAAACTCCAATTGTGAGCCCCTGGAGAGCTAGAACTGTGTGCTAGTTATTTTTATTTATATCTCATATAGAACCATGCATAGAGCCTAACCAGTATGAGGACTAGTAAGAAATTAGAAGGAATGAAAGATGAGATTGGAATAGTGTATGGATATATTGGGTTTTTTTTAAACTTCATTTTAGGGGCAGTGTCTTTGATTTAGCATTAGAAAATACAAAATAAATTTTTATGATGCGATTGGATATAGGGAATGCTCATTACAAATTTTACAAAGAAGTTTATGTGTTGAAAATATATTAGATTTTTTGAATAGTTACGTTTAAAATCTTGAATAAAATATGAAGATAACAGGTAAGGTATGGAGACCTGAGCTAAGAAGTTATGTTATGTAGTAGAAGCATCCACCAACTTATAAAACAACACTCAATTGTTTATGGGAAATGTCATTTTGAATTTCATTGTTACAAGTCCCAAGCTAGGCCCCCAATTTTATTCCTCCAAAATATACACTGTTTCACAATTACAGTAGTAACTACATAGTGATATAATACCTATCAGTGCTCATTAGTCTTATTTTATAAAACAGTAACAATGAATGAGATTTTTTTTTTTTTTTTTGCTATAAATTAGGGAAAAACAAGCTTAATTAGAGGGAAATGAGAAGGTATATGCAAACTTTGGAAGCTAAAGGGAAAGTTTGAGGTTAGTGACCCTGGTTCTCTGTTACGGTTACTATTACTTCAGAGCTCACTACATTGGTTTTTTTGTTTGTTTGTTTATAAATTCAGAAAAAGGAGAATACCCTTATTAGGCTGCAGTTAAGGAAGTTTTGTGAGTTACTTGAAGTTTGGGCAGAGGGAATTTTTTGTGCCTGGGTAAATCTGGAAATTAGAGAAAAGAGGAAAGGGTTGGTGCAGACAGGTAGGGTAGAAGGGGAGGTAAGATTAATTCTTCCAGGTCCCAGTATAGATTTTCCATGCAACGTAGTTGGATAGCTGTGGACGGGAGATGGGAAAATCATCACTTGTCAACTTTTTCCTGCATTGGAGATCCCATGCAACACTGCCACACCTGCTTTCTTTATCTGCAGGCCAGCACCTCAGAAGCAAAAGGTGCAGGAGGAGCTTCAGACTACTGTTCCACTGGCCTGTATCTCCAGTTGGTGGAATTGGGCTGGGCCTGCTTGGAAGGAGTTCCTAACTAAGGCCAACACTGGAAAAGGCAGGCACACACACAGCTGTCTGGAGTTCATCTTTGAAGTAGTAGCTCTCAAAAACCCATTCTTTATTCATATTATTATATTTTTTAGAGAGGGAGAAAAACATTAGTGTAAGAGAGAATCAGCAGTTGGTTGCTTTTCATATGCATCCCAACTGGGGACAGAACCCATAACCAAGTATGCATCCTACTCAAGAATTGAACCCATGGCCTTTGTTGGGATAATGCAGAACCATCTGAGCTGCACCACCCATTCTTTCTGTTCTTAATTGATACCAGTAATTTGTAGTGTTAGAGTTTGTGGATTGCCTCGAGTTTATAAATGAGGGACTCTGCTTTCCATGGTAAATCATAGCAAGATGGTATCCTGTTTTGTTCAAATGAAAGGGAAAGTTCTAAGACTGGATTAGTTGAAGTGTGAGCAAACCCAGCAAGCCATGGAGCACTGTTCTCCTAAGGGGCAAGAAATAAAGTGGTAGGAAGGATAGTTCTTGTTGATGACCACCAGGTGGGGCCCTAGGCCAGGATCAGTAGATTGAAGGGAGACTGACTGCCCTAACAGTACATTGAGATAAATAGGGAATTATAACTTGAGAAGTAACTAGGTCAGGAGATCATTAGAATATGTCCTGGATTGAATACAATGACTAGGATGCAGTAGTACCATGCTTTTCAACCTTTTTCATTTTATGGTACACATAAACTAATTCCTAAAATTTGGTAACACACCAAAAAGTTGTATAGTTTTGATGATCTGACCAAAAAATATAATAGGTATAAATTTGATTCATTAACACCAGAGAGCTTTGTGGTGTTGGCTGCTGTCTTTTTTTTTTTTACAACCTGAGGGAAAAGAGGTCAATGACCCTGACTAAATAAATAGTCAGGTATTGCATGTTTTAAAAATTCTTGCAGCACAGGAAGAATACCTCTTGAGGCACGCCAGTTGAAAATGGCTAGTAGTAGATGCTCTTCATAGATATTGAACTGAATTGATAACTTTGGATATGGACTAATAGAAGCATAGGTAGAATTTACACTATTAGAATAAAAAAATAAAGATAAACAAAATTTAAAATCCAAAGATTTTCTTGGGAGAGCTGGTAAGATAATACAAAAAAACAAACTAAGCAACAACCAAAACAGGAACAGAATCATAGGTGTGGAGACCATTTAGAGGGTTATCAGCTGGGAGGGGGAAGTGGGATAATGTGGGAAACAGTACAGGGATTAAGAAGCATAACTGGTAGGAACAAAAATAGACAAGGGGATGTTACAAACAGTATAGGAAAGGGAAAAGCCAAAACACACATATGCAGGTCTTATGGACATGAATTAAGGGAAGGAATTATTGGAGGAAAGAGGACTACCAGGCTGAGGAGGGAAAAGAGGCAAAAATTGGGACAACTGTAACAGTGTAAGTAATCAATAAAATTTACTGTAAAATATTGACTTATTTTAATGTTACATTATCATGACCTGTGATCTTGTCTGTTAGTGGGAGCAGATTAGATTTCACTCAACCTTTCATACTACAGAATCTGTGTGTGTGTGTGTATACATTAATTTGTCTTATTTTATATATAGGTAGATTTTTTGAAATATCTTTTAATAGAATTGCTTTACATACGAAGTTTGATGTTAAAAATTAATTTTATGGCAAACCTCTTTGTAAAAAGAACAATGATTTGGTTTATAGATTATAAAAATATTCATATTTCCACCCCAAAATTAAATCTAATATTTGTTAAGAACTGACAAATACATTTTATTTTATTATAGTAACATCTTGCTGTAATAAGGAGTCCTGACACAGATTTCAAAATTGTAATAGTGAGGCAACTAAGAATTAAGAAACTTTTGGTTACAAAATGAATCCCTTGCAACACAGATGATTTTCAGCCAGTATATCACTGGCTGGCTGTTGACAAATGATTAGCAAAAGTTCATAGGGATAATTCTAATCAAACTCCTTATTTAATAGGTTCAAAGATGTTAAAACCTGCTAATTTTGAGTGATACCACAGATCCCTGGGTTACCTCTGACTCCATGTTCAGCTCTCTTGCCTTTTTGCACAGTTGACCATTTTAGAGACTCAAAGAGCACCATTTTTGTCAAGCAGGGGACAAGAAAAGGGGGAAAGGAAGTTTTTTTTTTCTTTTTTTGCATATATCGGTAACTAGATCAGCTTGTTTGAATGAGAGAAGTGACAAAGGCTGATTTTATCACTATCTCTGGTTTCTGTTTTCCTTTCTTTCATTCTTTCTGGTTTCTTAAGTTATTTCTTTTAAGTAACTTGTCTTTTTTCAATGAGTAGCAGTGGAAATAAAATACTGTAGTGATTCCCTAGAGTTACTTTAATACTGTTCATCATTAAAACATAAGCAGTAACATTCTGGATTCTCGGATATCTAAACAAAATAAGAAAAAAGAACATTATTTACAGTATCTAAGATAAGCCCTCTTCTGTTTAGTGAGGTAGCCAGTTAAATAAACAATTTCCGTGGAGTTATTTCTGCATTGTGAGGTTGAAGGTGGGGTGAAAAGAGAGCTCAAATTAAAGTCTCATACTAACCACACATTATGTTGCATAATTATAATTAAGAAAGGGGGATAAAGGTGAGAACCATCTGTTTGCCATCTTTTTATTGCCACTAAACACTAGGATACCTCCCTTGAAAATGTTGATTTTACTGACTCATTTGATGATTGAGAACCTTCTCCATGTAAGTGGTAGTAATCATTGCAAGAATGTTTTGTGGAAGTGAATTTGTTATACTGTCATTATATGGAATCATACTTAGCTTGTTGAGTATGTAGTGTAAGCAAAATATGTATATATTGTGTGTGTACATGTATAATATGCACATACATATACACATGTATGTAATTTAAGTTGCATGTCAGCTCTTTGAAGTAGGTCTGATCTCTTATTTTAACAAGTGATGTAATTAGGGTTTAGGAACATTTTAAAATTTACCTAGGACCAGATAGTACATGGCTGAATCCAAGTTCTATGCTTATTTTACTATAGCATAGACAGATGACTCAGTATTTTAAGTTTTATCATGTATTTAGTGGGAAAACTAATATAAAGGCAGAGAGTGTAGAAGATCATAGAAGGATCCAGACTGCCAAAAAGGTTGGTAGCCTGTCAACTGTTTGGAAAATACATCTAAGTAGACTAATTTTCCTAAAAAAACTAAGAAAAAAATTAAACAGTTTGTCTTAAAACAAGATTGAAACCCCCAGACAAACTCTTGTAGTAGAAATGAATGAAATAGGAAATGAGATAAAAGAAAGGAGTAAAAGTTCTCCATTGTTTTCCATATCTATTGTCAAAAGGCTGCAATGAAATTGCTAGAAGTCCAGAAGTTACCACAGTCTACTTAACCTCCAAATGGTGCTTTTGGGTAGGAAAGAGAGGAAAATGGCTGATTTACCCTTGCTTTTGGGTAATCTGTCTGGCAGGTAATCTGGCAGTTAGTAACAATGATTATTTTTATTATTTTTTTTAAAGATTTTTTTTAGAGAGAGGGGAAAGGAGGAATAGAGGGAGAGAAACATCAATGTGTGGTCACCTCTCATGCTCCCCAAATTGGGGGCCCTGTCTGCAATCCAGGCATGTGCCCTGACTGGGAATCGAACCAGTGATCCTTTGGTTCGCAGGCTGGCACTCAGTCCACTGAGCCACACTAGTCAGAGCTATTATTATTATTTTTTAAAGATTTTTTTTATTATCCTTAAAAAGGGGAAGGGAGAGAGGCAGAGAGGGAGAGAGACATCAATGTATAGTTGCCTTTCACCTGCCTCCAGCTAGAAACCTGGCTTGCAACCTTGGCCATGTGCCCTACTTGGGAATCCTTACCCACTGTGCTACCAGCCAGGGGTGATATTTTTAATTCTGTGTGTTTTTGGTTATTTTTCCCCTCTGGAGCATTGTTCTAAGAAAGTTACATGTATTTTGTTTGTTTGTTTTTGCCTTTCATTAACACAAAATCTTTGATTAGGAGGGACTTCTATTCAGCTTTGTATCCCCAAGTGATTATCTGACCTCTCAGAGTCTCGCAAAGAAGGCCATTCTACTGATGGATGCTTCTGTTAGACAAATCCAACATACAAGGGGGACCCAAAATAACCCAAGATTATATTCTGGAGGATGGGCTTCTTATAGTACAGGCTTCCTCCCCTAGGTGAGTGTTCTAGGAACCCATCTGTATCAGTGTAACTGCTAGCATTGTTGTGAGAGGCTGTGTTTGGCTTCAGTTAATTTTTTTGGAAGACTCTTTCAATGTGTCTGCCCATTTCATGGTGGAAAAGCTGCTGAAAGCCACTTGGTTGGGCCTGCAAGTTGGATGGGGCGAGATCTCAGAGAATCATCAGGGTAGGGTGAACAGTGTTAGCCAGGTTAATGGAGACTCAGATGTGGCACCCACCTGTACCTGTACCTACACCAGTCAAGGGATGACTCAGCAAAGGAATAATAAATGGCTGCTTACAGTACATCTGTCTTGGAGAATGCTGCCTCTCCAAGCCCTTGCCCCAAAGCTAGACAGTTCAGTTCCTCTCCGTATGTCCCTGGCACCTTTTGAACTGCTGCTGTCCCTGGGCTGGAACTCAGAGTAAGTTTGTGTGTGCACCCTTTAAGGGGGATGTCTGGGACTCCAGTAGTCCTCTTTCTCACTAAGCCACAGTCTCCACTGGTTTTCACAGACAAAAGTTATAGCGACTTTTTTTCTGGCACTGGAACCCTGGGCTGGGGCCTGGTGTGGGGCTGGGACCCCTTGCTTCTCAGGAGGGGACCTCTGCAGTCAAACTTATCCTTCCCAGTTTTTTTTTTTTTTTTTTTTTTTTTTAAAGATTTTATTTCATTATTTTTAGAAAGAGGGGAAGGGAGAGAGGCAGAGAGGGAGAGAGATATCAATGTATGGTTGCTTTTCACCTGCCTCCAGCCACAGACCTGACTGGAGACCTGGCTTGCAACCTGGTTATGTGCCCTGGCTGGGGTCCTTCCCAGTTTTTAACCACCACACATAGGTGAAGGACCATCCTGTTTCAAATGTAAGTTTTGAGGTGACTTCTGTTCAAATGCACACTTATGTAATCACCTTATCATAGTTTAAGAATAGAGTATATTAAATATTGTTTTTTGGCTTAAACTCACCAGAGGCTTTCCAACATTAAACTTGTTTTTGATGATTATAAATTTTTCAGGGCACAACTGTACATTCTTCTATGCAAAAGAATGACAGTGTCCCAATTTTCTGTTCCTTTTTTGCTACAAGGATGCAAAGCAGGTGAAGAAAACAATTACCCAGTTTTGTTATTTGTAAGTGTGATTGTTTAAGACTTGAAACATTTCTTTGATAAGCTTCCTTCCATTTTCCATATTCCTTGGGTGTCCTTGTCTTTACATCATTTGTGATCGGTTATACCAAAGACTCAAATTAAGTTTAAACAGTAAATACTTGTGAGATTAATCTATCCTTCCTAGGAATGTTTGCCTAGAGGGCCTTAATATGTGAGTTGATCTTGCTTAAATTTCTCTGCATAAAGAATGGAATTCAGACAGTTTTCTACTGTCACACATTTAGCCTTGTCAGAATGGGAATAAAGGTTTTATGATCTAATTGTAGCTCAGGAGAATCTAGGCCACAGTATAAATTACCTGCCTTGGGTCTGCATACTACTTTGTGATATATATATATATATATATCCTTTGTTTTTACTCATAGTTCTGTATCATTATCTTTTGTGTATTAGTACAGAAATCAAGACTAGCTTGACTTTTACTTCTGGTTTTCATCATTGTGAGGATATGTAGCTCTAGTGTTTAACTACATTTACTAATAAGAGATTGAATCATTCACCTGTGGTGATTTGAATGCAATCTCTCCTCTCGTCCCTCTGTCCTTTCCCCAGGGGTGAGGTAGAAATGAAAGTTTATTCTCTATAATCACCTGGATGGTTTCCTTGGTAACCAGCTCCCATTCTTAGGTTACCTAGGGGTTCTCCAAAAGTCACCTCATTATTATAAATTCAGGTGTGGTTGAAAGGGACTTGCCATGAATAAGATGACAACCATTTCACCTTTCTGCTCTGAAGCTATTTGAAATATTATAACAAAATACACTTCTCTTGTTTCTTATTCCATAGGAAATTTCATGAGTCTTAGGAATTATGATAAAGGAACTGGGACAGAAAACCAAAATGCACACATATTATAAATCACAGTTCATATGGTTAGTATGAAAAGTATCAAAAGCCATTCTTTTTAGTGTAATTTGCATATTTTAAAAATGTATTTTCCCCACATATACTGTCTTTATCGTTCTCCTTAAAGATTTGTACCCTTGTGATATTTTTTCTTTCTGTTTGTATCTTACCATTCACTGTCTGTGGCTTCACAATTCTGTATTATCCTAGTACCATTTTTGAAATCACAGCTGGAAGCTCTGAAAAGCATTCTGACAAAGGAAGACTGAATTGTAACTTTAGATCAACAATTAACTACAAAAACAAAGAAGTAAAGAAATCAGTATTATTTCAGATATGTGTCTTTGTCTTTAGTCCTTCAGAGAATTGTTGAAACTAAGAATTTAGAAGTCATCTCTTTCTTTTCAACACAGAAGTGTAAAACATTCTACTTGTTTGTGAATCTTCTATTTTAAAATTTTTGTGGTTTCATAGACTCATGCTACTTAACATCTTTCAGGTTCTCAGAGCTCTGACAAATAAGTATTCAGCATATCTAACCCAGGGAAAATTTATTTTAAGTTATACATTTGTCACATAGTAAAAACATTTTAAAAAATCTATTATAAGGTTCTAATAACCTGAAGACTTATATCCTATTTCTCCCTTCCCTTAAGCAACCATATTTAAAATTTAAATTTATTCTGAAATTTATCTAAATATTTTCTAAGTAATATGCTTATGCTATATTTTTGTTTTAGATATCTGTTGATTTCTTACAATGAAGGTGATGGGTTAGATTTCTTATTATCTCTACTGCCCACATGACTAAGATTTTAGTTAACTTTCAATATATTGTTTATATTATGGCAATACAAATTCTTTGCTACTTGCACCATATAGTATATTATGATTACATTTTCTGTTTTACACATTTCTTTTGTCTCTGGAGTTAATTGCTTCAATTTGTATTGTTTTCTGTAGCTATAATTGAGTCATTTCCAAATTCTGAAAGAACTATACATTTTTTCAGAAGATTACATAAAAACTTTCAGAAACATATTTTTGTTAGTGATGTATCTTGTAGATACAGATCCTTTGTATCTTGTACAATTCAGATCCTTTGGTCTGAATTGATTGTTCTGCGTTACTATTGCACACCATTTGTTCTGGGAGTCCTTTATCTTTTAATAAGTACCAGATTTCTGATTCCCTGATTTCATGTCATCTTCTTTACTCGTTTACTTTATTTTATTTTATTTTATTTTTCATGAAACACATTCACCAGGAGCTTATGAAGGAGGCATGGCAGATAATGCCCATTCAAAAATATTTTTATTCTACTCTATTTCATTTAATACTTCATTGGGTGAGTGTGGAATTTTAGGTTGGAAATATTTTTCCATAGAATTTTGTAAAGCATTGTATCTTTTAATTTCTAGCTGCTAGTATTGCACTTGAAAAATATGATGCCACACTGATTGTTGATCATCTGAGTAGCATCTATTTTTCTCTCTAGAGTCTTAAAAAGTCTTCTCATTGTCTATGTTGTCCTGAGGTTTTACAATTAGGTGCCTTGGTACGAGTCTTGTTGGCATTTGTTGGGCTGAATACTTCTGGGTCCTTTCAAGCTGGGAAACTTGAAGACTAGATCTGGAAACATTAGTTTTAGAACACTTATAATAATTCATTTTTATTCCATCAAAACCCCAAAATTTGTTTTCTCCACAGCTCCCACTAACTTGTCAAGCACGTATCTGACTGGAAAGAGGCTGATTCTGTTTTAAAATTTTTATTATGTTAATTTCTTATTTATATAAAACTAAATTTTACCTATGGCACATGATGAACTTAAGAATGGGTACATTACTATCTCTATGCCCTTGGAATTATACAGGGGTGGGCAAAGGTCAGTTTATAATTGTGGGTACATGAAACATAGAGTTTGTTCTTATATTATTTATGAGTTGTATTTTCCATATGAACAACTGTAAACCTACTTTTTGCTCACCCCTGTATATGGTTCTTCCAAGGTACAGAATGTTGTGTTTTGTTCACTTTTTAAAAATAGTTGATTACATATGTATGTGACACTAAACTGTTGTTTAGTTTTACTTGTTTGGCAGCTTTAGAAAAATGGTATTATACTTGTATATAGCTTATGTTGTAGTCTTCTATGACTTTTCTAAGATTGATCCATTCTGTGTAGCAGTACTTTATTTGTTTTTAAGGTTTTTATTATTTTTAGAGATAGGGAAGGGAGGTAGAGAGGGAGAGAAACATCAATGTATGGTTGTCTTTCACCTGCCTCCAGCCACGGACCTGTCTGGAGGCCTGGTTTGCAACCTGGTGATGTGCCCTGACTGAGAATCGAACCAGCGACCTTTGGGTTTGCAGTCTGGCACCTTTCCACTGAGCCAAATAAAAAAACATATTATTTATTTTTCTCCCCCAGTTCTATTTTTTTTTTTTTTTTTAATTATAGTTGACACAGTTCCCCCACTTATATTTCTGTTCTCTTGTTAGAGATTGGATCTCCCAACATAACTGTTAGTTTAGTTTTCTTTTTTTTCTCCCATCTCTGTCTTTTATTCTCATTTCTGGGAAATTTTCTTAAAACTTATTTTCTGGTCGTTCTCGTAAATACTTCTATCATATTTTAAATTTCTAAGTGCTTTTCCCTCTTCTGTGAATTTTATGACATCCTGGTTTTTTTTTTTATGCATTTTGTTTTCTTCTGTTTCTGAGGATGAAGGACCGAAGGAGAAGTGAGGGCTCTATACATATATGTATGTATGTAAAATTTAGATAGAGATATATATAGATACAGCTTTCTATATTGTCTTTGTTTCTGGAGTTTCTTTTTTCCTGGGTGTTTGTTTTAGTCTCTTTTTTGTTATAGAGGCTTTTCTCGAGTGTCTGGTTATCCATGGCTTTCTTTTCATATTTGAGAAAGGCATTAAAATGTTGTAGGAAGTAGGAAGCTGTCTTTTTTGAAGGCTTGTAGCTTCATGGTTTTTACTATAGAGTAACCGTGCAGATCCTTTTTATTGCAGCCCCTCTCCAATTGTCAGTATCAGTATGTCTTTTCCTCATTCAATTTTTCCAGAGGAATTACTTAAACTCTTGCCTTCTGGATTAGTGGATGTTAGTGGTGGTTTAATAAAGCTGGCTGCCTATGTTCTAGAAGACTAGGAGGAAGAGGACTGAAATTCTCATTTATTCCTTTATTCTTCTGTCCTCAGAATGTCACTTCATCCTACCCCTCACCTGTGTCTAGAGTCTCTCCGTCTAAAAATCCTTCTGGTAGGTCCTGGCTGGTGACACAGGGGACAAGGCACTGGCCTGGGAACCCAAAGGTCGCTGGTTCAATTCCCCAGCCAGGGCACATAATCGGATTGCAAGCCAGATCTTCAACCAGGTCTGTAGCTGGAAGCAGGTGAAAGGCAGCCGTATACTGATGTCTCTCTCCTTCACTGCCTCTTTCCCTTTCCCTCACTCTAAAGATAATAAATAAAATCTTTTAAAAAAGCTAAAAAAAAAAATCCTTCTGGTTCATTGTTTTAGTCTCACCAGAAAATAAACCTCTGGACTGGCTGACTGATTGTCTTACTATATGTTAGGAGAATGACCTGCTGATCTAACTGCTCATTATAAACTTTTAGCCATTCCGTCTGTTTTCAGGCCCAACCTTAATGCCTCTGTTTTTTAGAGTAGTCCCTGATACTTCCAAGCCCTGGCCTATGTACATATAGTTTTGGCATAAATTGGTTTGTTTCTTTCTGTTTCCCAGCACCATCCATTACCATGCCAAGTACTTATCTGATTGGAGAAAAACTAAGAGCTAAGTCATTTGTTACTAAATCATTTGCTTTTCACCTTCCAAAGTTCTCTATGCCTTTGTGAGTATATACCTTTTTTTATTCAATATTAGTAGAAAGCCAAGATAAATTTGTTCAATCTTTTCATGTTTAATCCATTAATTCCTCTCAAAAGAAGCTTTTTTAGACTAGATATCAGTGAACTTTCTTTTTTTATATTTATTTTTAAAGATTTTATTCATTATTTTTAGAGAGAGGGGAAGGGAGAGAGGCAGAGAGGGAGAGAAACATCAATGTATGGTTGCCTTTCACCTGCATCCATTTACGGACCTGGCTGGAGGCCTGGTTTGCAACCTGGTTATGTGCTGGGAATTGAACCAGCAACCTCTGGGTTTCCAGCCCAGTGTCTATCCATTGAGCCACCAGCCAGGGCTGGACTTTTGATATAAACAACTTTGTCCCTAAAGTCTTCTTAGTCACTAAAGTAGCAGTAACAGAAAATTTTATTTCTACCTTTTTCCCCAGCATATACAGAGCCTGTTGAAATACAGGGAGCCACTGTTGTGAAAGAGAAAAGCCAAAGACTAGAATCTATTTGTTTCTTCTTTCTTATAGCCACTAAAAGAATAGCATTTCTATAGCAAATTACATTTGAGTTATCTTGTCTCAAGTTCTCCTTACTGAATAGCTAAACAAGAACTTCATTCTCTTTTCATTGGCCTTAGGTTGTCCTGGACAGAATAATCTTATAAAATTTGATTTTAGATATTAAGGCTCAGTCTTCCAAAATTTTTTGAAATATTTATTTATTATTTTTGGAGAGAGGGAGAGAGACATCCATGTGTGATTGCCTTTCACCTGCCTCCAGCTATGGGCCTGGCCAGAGACCTGGCTTGCAACCTGGTTATGAGCCCTGACTGGGGAATCGAACCAGCGACCTTTGGGTTTGCAGGCCAGCACCTTATCCATTGAGCCACCAGCCAGCGTTCCAAATTTTGATTTGGGTGAAGGAAACCTGGATTAAGTTTAACTAAACCCTGTTTTGTTTTGTTTTTGTTTGTTTGTTTTTAATCTTACACTTAAACATAGCATTGAATCATATGAAATTGCCAGTAGTTTTTTACTATAAAAATGATAATTTTATGTGATTTAACAGGATTTAAAGGACCTTAATGTAGTTAGTAGACCCTTCTGCCCAATGAAGAATCCATTTTATAGCATTCTTGGAAACATTGTGAGTTCAATTCTTGGTCAAGGCACATGCCTAGGTGGCTGATTTGATCCCTGATCAAGGTGCATACAGGAGGCAACCAGTTGATATTTCTCTCTCACATTATCTGTCTGTCTTTCCATCTCTCACAAAGCAATAAAAATATATCCTCATGTGAGAATTTTTTTAAAAAGACATTGTCATGCTAAGTAAGAGGAAAGTTGAAGTTCCTATTCAGGATAACCACTACTAAGTCCTACAGCTACATCAGTGTTCTTATGATATTCTAGAAGCTACACAATACTGAGCTGGAGGCTGTAAATTTCATGGAGAGCTGATTAGAAACAGGATGCCTGTGAATTTGGACACTAATACATACTTTGAGCATTTGCCTGGCTGCCAGGGTATGTATATCTCTGGAGAATTCAGGAAATATCAAGTTAATTGGAAATAATATTACTTAACTTTACTCTGTATACAATTTTCATATGTATTTCCTTAGGTTAATAGTTGAGCTTTAAAATGATGTGATTGTCCCTGATATTTAAAACATTGTAGAAATAAAAGCTACAATAGCATTAAGGATGGAGAGTTAACAGTTAAATTGTTGTTAAGGTCTTGGTTTGTTTGGAATGTCATAAGACTGTAATAAGTTAATAATGTATACTATAATTTACAGAGTAACCTAAGAAATAACAGAAAAATATATAATGGAATATAAAGAGTACTTGATTCATAGAAAAGAAACAAAAGAATAAAGAAAACATGGGACAAAAGAAACATGTTTCCCAATACGCAAGATGTTGTTGAAGTTAAAAAGATAGGAAAATATTAATAACATGCAAACACTATACCAAGGAAAGATGGTAAAGCTAAGTTAACATCAGTTACGTTAAATGGTAAGGTAAGATACTTAAGGTAAAGAATAGTATTTCATAATGCTAAAATATTCCTTCAATAGGAGGACATGGCAATCTTAAACAACCTTCTCTTGTTAAGCTTGGTTTGCTCACCATTCACTTGCGTGGTCTTTGGATCTTTTGACTAGTGTTATTTATCATTTTGATGTCATTTTTCAGGTCTCAATAGAGATGTTTCTGTAGCTTGTGAGGAAAGAGTTGTTCCTTTGCCTGTCCGACTGTGGTAATGTTTATTATGTTCAACGTACTCTGCACATTGTAAACAATTGCATTGGATATCACTTGAGAGAACAAAACCTGAGACTTGTAATTATTTCATTTAGTATTATCATTTTTAATATAATTATTACCCTTTTAAAAAATGACAAGTATGAGAAATAGTTTAGATGAGGGTTAAAGAAATTGATTATATTTTAAAGGATTATTTTTTAATATTGCATGATTATGAGTAAGGTATTATAAAGCATAAATCAGAAAGGAGCAGCTCTTTGTTTATTTATAAGAATTCTTAGCAAAAAGCCATTTTTTTGATACTAGGTCTTTAAAGGTCTGCAGTGATGTGTCATTGTCAAAATTCATTTCTCTCTGGAGAGAATGCTCTATTATTTAGAGAGTATTTCATTTTTCTGGAAGAAGCCAACTGTTGGTGGATCACCATGTGTAAATGCAAGGAAGGAGTGGTTTAGGGAAACTGGAATCAAGGGGCATACTTGGAAATAGAAATATAATTAGTTTAACTTTTTAAAAAACTATGGTAAAACATATAATATTTACCACTTAATTATAGTCAAAGTGTACAAATTTATTAGTGTTAAGTATATTCATACTGTTGTAAAAATACCTCTCCAGACTTTTTCATCTTATAGATCCAAAACTCTATAACCATTACAAGTCTCTCCCTTTCCTCTTCACCCCAGCCACTGGTAACCTACTATTCTACCGTTGTTTCTGTGAATTTGCTAACCTTCGCTACCTATCTCATATAAGGTGAATCATACAATATTTGTCTTTTTATGATGGGCTTATTTCACTTAGCATAATGTCCTCAAGGTTTATCCATTTTGTAGCAAAGAACTCCGTCATTTTTAAGATGAAATAATATTCCCTTGATGTGTAAATACATTTTATTTATCCATTCATCTGTTGATGAGTACCTGGTTTGCTTCCACCTCTTGGCTATTGTGAACAGCGCTGCTATGAACATAGATGTGCAAACGTCTCTTTGAGATCCTGCTTTTAATTCTTTGGGCTCCATACCCAGAAGTAAGGTTGCTGGATCATATGGTACTTCTATTTTTAAATTTTTAAAGAACTATTCTATTTTCCCACAGCAGTTGGTGTATAATGTAACCAAGGGGTCCCCCAACCCCTAGTCCCATTAGGAACCAGACTCCATAGCAGGTGAGAGGCAGGTGAGCCAGTGAAGCTTTCTTGCATCCACCTGAGCTTCACCTCCTGTCCCCACCCCCTGTCCTCACCCTCGTTTGTGGAAAAACCATCTTCCATGAAACTGGTCCCTGGTGCCAAAAAGGTTGAGGATCACTGCCATCTGAGTTATCTGGCCAGGGACAAGATTTTTTCTTAAATTCATTTTCAGATTGTTTATTGTTTTAAATCCATTCAAATCATCTGGTTGAGGAGTTAAATCCATTTGTGTTTTTTAAAGTAGATTTCTTTCTTCAAGTATTTCAGGTTTACAGCAAATTTGAAAGGAAAGTACATCACCTGCCCCAACATATGCATAGCCTCCCCCATTGTTGTCAACCCCCACCATAGTGGCACATTTGTTACAGTTGATGAATCTACACTGACACATCATAATCACCCATGTTTTACATTACTGTTGTATAGTCTGCGTGCTTAAACAAATGTATTATGACACGTATCCATTATTAGAGTATCAGAGAGTATATGCACTAAAAATCCTTGATATTTTGTCTGTTTATCCTATCTCTAACCCCTGGCAACCACTGATCTTTTTACTGTTTTCATGGTTTTGCCTTTCTCATAAAGTCATACAGTGAAATTGTACACATATTCAGCCTTTTCAGATTGGGTTATTTTACTTAGTATCAATAATACACATTTAAGTTTCCTCCATGTGTCTTCATGGCTTGATAGCTCATTTCTTTTTAATGCTATTTTTTTATTGTTTGGATATACCACATTTTGTTATCCACTTACTTACTGAAGGACATTTTGGTTGCTTCCAGGTTTTGACAACTAACTAAAGTTTACATATACAGTATATCTGAGTTCAAGTTTTTATATGGATCCATTTTGTTAATTATTTCTGTATATCTTGTAGTGTTTTTGTTCTTCTGTTCCTTTCTAACTGTTTTCCTTTGTGTTATGTTGATTTTTTGATAGTTCTGTCCTTTGATAAACTTTTTTATTTCCTTTACTGTATGTTCTATAGATACTTTATTTGCAGTTACTTTTTCTTCCACAGTTGTCTCACACTCTGATTTGGTATGAATGGGTGCAACAATGCCACAAATATTTTAAAGTATATTTTACTGGTTATGCTGGTAGTTGTCCCAGTTTTTCCCCCTTTGACCCTTCTGCCCGGAAACCCCCTTCCTTCCAGCAATACCACCCTCCCACTTAGTTCATGTCCATGGGTCATGGATGTAAGTTCTTTGGCTTCTCCCTTTCCTGTACTATTTTTAACATCCACCTGTTTATTTTGTTCCTGCCAATTATGTTTCTTATTCCCAGAATCATTTCCCCTATTCTCCCCCTTCCACCTCCCCACCAATAACCCTCCAAATGATTTCCATACTTGTGATTCTGTTCCTGTTCTAGTTATTTACATAATAGGTTTTTGTTTTTGTTCTTTAGATTCAGTTGTTAATAGTTGTGAGTTTGTTGTCATTTTAATGTTTATAGTTTTTATCTTTTTAAAAAATAAGTCCCTCTAACATTTCATGTAATAATGGCTTGGTGATGATGAATTCCTTTAGCTTTACCTTGTAAAGTTATCTTGTAAAGAAGTATTTTAATCTGTCCTTCCATTCTAAATGATAGCCTTGCTGGATAGAGTAATCTTGGTTGTAGGTCCTTGCTTTTCATCAGTTTGCATGCTTCCTGCCAGTCTCTTCTTGCCTGCAGAGCTTCTTTTGAGAAATTAACCAATAGTCTTATGGGAACTCCTTTGTAGGTAACTGCTTTTCTCTTGCTGCTCTTAAGATTCTCTGTCTTTAACCTTTGGCATTTTAATTATGACGTGCCTGGTGTAGTCCTCTTTGTGTCAAAATTGTTTGGAGTTCTCTGTGCTTCCTGGACTTGTATGTCCATTTCCTTCACCAGATTAGGAACTTATTTTTTCACATAAGTTCTGACATCCTTATGATTCGGTTAAAGTTGCCCCAGAGGTTCCTAAGTCTGTCCTCGTGGTTTTGTTTTGTTTTGTTTTTTCTCTCTTCATTTTTTCCTGCTGTTCTGATTGAATGCTTTTCCCTTCCTTGTATTCCAAATCATTGTTTTGATTCTCAGGTTCATCCCCTCCACTATCAGTTCCCTGTAGATTTTTCTTTATTTCACTTTGTGTAACCTTCATTTCTTCCTTTATTTTTTTGGAATACTCAATGAGTTCTTTGAGCATCCTTATCACCAGTGTTTTGAACTCTGCATCTGATAGATTAACTATCTCCATTTCATTTGGTTCTTTTTCTGGGGTTTTGTTCTGTTCTTTCATTTGGGCTCTATTTCTTTGGCTGCTCATTTTGGCCACCTCCCTGTGTTTGTTTCTGTGAATTAAGTAGAACTGCTTTTACTCCCTGTCATAGTAGCGTGGCCTATGTAGCAAAAAGGCACCTATAAATTGTGCGTGGTGGAGCCTTAGGTAATTGTCAAAGCAAGGGCCACCAGCTTCACTGCTTTGTGGCTCTGTTCATGGTAGGAGACTCGGAGAGGGGACAGTGCCACTGCCTGGTTTTTGACAATTTGTCTGGCACTTGCCCTGTTTCCCATCACTTCACCTACTTCCCATATGCAATTGTCACCCTTTTATTTGCTGCCCTGGGGACTGTGAATGTTCTAAGACCATGCGGACCCTGGAAGATGCAAAAATGCAGCAGTTTTTTCCTCCACTCCAACCCTCACTGGTTTTTGTAACCAAAGGTAATGGGAGTTTATCTTCCTGGTGCTGGAACCCCGGGTTGTATTGTCTGGACAGGAGCTGCTTGCTGCCAGTGTGTTGCTCCCAGTTTTCATCCAGCACACAGAAATGTGGGACAGTCCATTCTGCTGTTAATATCTCTTGTCCAAGCCACACTACCTCCCCACCCTGTCTCCACAATGCCATCCCTCCTACCCATCTGGATGAATGTGGCTTCTTTAAACCTTTGATTATCGGACTTCCATGTAGCTTGATTTTCTTTTCTTTTTTCTTTTTTTAAAAGATTTTTAGAATTATTTTTAGAGAGAGGGGAAGGGAGAGAGAGAGGCAGAGAGGGAGAAAAACATCAATGTATGGTTGCCTTTCACCTGCCTCCAGCTACAGACCTGGCTGGAGACCTGGTTTGCAACCTGGTTATGTGCCCTGGCTGGGGAATCAAACCAGTGGTTTGATAATAATTTGAAAATTTGATAATAGTTTGAAAATAAGTGGTGTAACTTATTAACTCTTCTCTTAGAGTTTTCACAGTGGTATTTAGTTTATATATTGTTGTTAATTCACTGTTTCTGTGTGGGGGAAGAAGGGCTTGTATCTGCCTACTCTGCCATTAAGTTGACATCACTCGCCCTAAGATATGTAAGTAAAAAAGAGTCATAAATAAAATATTTTAGACTTAAGATATTTCTTTTATCTAAATATAATATTTTAGACCTAAGTAAGATATTTCTTTTGTGAGGACTTTTGTCTTTTTCTCTGACTACAGAGATAATGAAGTGTAAAGTTGCTATATAAACCAATGTTAGAGTTTATATACTCTTTTATATTAGAATTAAGGTAATACTTACATATCAAATCAGATAAGACCATGTTTCCTTTTAAGGTTTTCAGGGCATTCCACAAATATTTATTATATGTCTATGTGTAAGGTTCTGTGCAATCGGTATACAGAAAACATAAGATGGAATCTTTTAAGGTACTCATTTTTAATTTTATGAAAGACAGCCTTAATATATTAAAAAAAAAAAAAAAGTACAGGACCTAAGAAGCGAATACATAATAATAAGCAATAAGAACTATTGCTGTGAGTTAAGTAGAAACAGAAATGACAGTGAACTAATGTGACTTCTAAAGTAATTTGAGTTTGTGCTAGACCTTGAGTGGGTTGTAGGCTCATATCTCAGTTTCTGTCTAGGAGAGAGAAATATCACACATCCTGAAGTAGAACATGTACAGTTAGTGTGGTTTATCCTAGCAGAAATGTAGAAATTATCCACATGGTTAACAAGAAAATGGCTAAATTTGTTCTGTCTATACTGTGGAATACTGTGCAGCCGTAGAGTTTCATAACAAGATAACAAAATATTCTGAGTGAATTTTACTTTAAATTTTATTTTATTGATTATACTATTGCAGTTGTCCCATATTTTCCCCTTTTGCCCCCCTCCACCCAATATATCATACTCCCTCAGGCAATCCCACCACCATTGTTCATGTCCATGGGTCATGCATATAAGTTCTTTGGCTCCTCCATATCTTCTACTGTACTTTACATCCTCATGGCCATTCTGTAATTACCTATTTGTACTTCTTAATCCCTTTACTCTTCTCCCATTCCTTGACACCCCCCTTCCATCTGGCAACCATCAAAACATTCTCTATATCCATGATTCTATCTCTTCTTGTTTGCTTAGTTTGTTTTTTAGACACAATTGTTGATAGATATGTATTTGTTGCCATTTTATTATTCATTGTTTTGATCTTTTTTCACAAATAGATCCCTTTAACATTTCATGTAGTATAGTAGTTTGGTGATGATGAACAAAAAACTCATTTTTTGTTGTCTGGGAAATCTCTTTTATCTGCCCTTTGATTCTAAGTGATATCTTTGCTGGGTAGAGCAATCTGGGCTGTAGGTCCCTGTTTTTCTTGACTTTGAATATTTCTTGCCAATCCCTTCTAGTCCGCAAAGTTTCTTTTGATAAATCAGCTGATAGTCTTATGGAAATTCGTTATCTCACTGTTTTTCTTTTACCTCACTTAATATTCTCTCTCTTTAACTGTTAACATTTTAATTATGATATGTCTTGGCGTGGGCCTGTTAGCATCCATCTTGTTTGGGACTCTCTGTGCTTCCTGGATTTATATATCTATAAGCAATTGATTTGGCCACTACTTATACTGGGCTTGAAAATTCTCAGCAAAGCCAAACTGTGATTCTAGGCTGGCTGCTGCTAGTGCCGGGTCTGAAATTACTTAGCAAGAAGAACAGGGGTATGGGGCTCAGTGAGACTGGCTGTTAACTTGGGAGGATCTAGGAACTTATGAAGCATGAGCCAAGACCAGCCATTCATATGGAAAAGTCTCTGATAACATCTTGGGTGGACATGTAAGCTGGATAGGGTGCAGTCTCTGGGTATCTTCAGAGCTGTGTAAACAGCGTTAGGTTGATGGAGTCTCAAATATGTGGCTTGTCGGGGGAGGAATCAGAAAAGGGACATTGGCCTTCACCTGCCTTTCTACCTGGGAGAAAGTGACCCTCAACTCTCATCTTGATGCCAAACACTTCATTTCCTCCCTGTGTATGCCACCATTGCCTTTCAAGCTGCTCTCCCAGTGCTGGAACTCAGAAGTGAGCCTGAGTAAGTCTTTGTGTGGGTTATTTTAAGAGAAACTGCATGGGATTCCAGAAGTTTCTTCCACTAAGTCAGTACCCACTGGTTTTTGTTACAGGGACTTACCTTCTTGGCATTGGAACCCTGGGCTGGGGGACCTGCTTTGGAGCAGGAACTCCTCACTTCCAGGATCTCCCTCCTGAATTTTTACCCACCACATGTGGATGTGGGGCCACCCCTCCCAGCAGCCTGGATGGATGTGGTTTCTTTAATTCCATAGTTGTCAAACTTCATTCAACTTGATTTCTGACAGTTCTGAGTGACTACTGTCCTATATTTTAGTTATAATTTTGATGTGGTTGTGTGAGGAGGTGAGCCATGTTTACCCATGCCACCATCTTGACTGGAAGTCCCCAAATTGTTGGATTCTTTTTTAAGGGTTATATTAGTTTGTTTGGGCTGCAGTAATAAAATGTCACAGACTGGATAGTTTATGAACAACAGAATTTATTTCTCATAGTGGCAGATGTAGAAGTCTCAAGATTAGGGTATCAGCAGAAAGGCCTTTGGAGTACAGACTTTTCATTGTATCCTCACATGTTGGAAAGAGCTAGGGGGCTGTGTGAGTTTTCTTTTACATGAACATTAATCCCATTATGTTTGGCTTTAGGATTTTGACATGAATTTTGGGGGGACCCAAACATTCAAACCATATATAATAAAGGAATTTTTAAGTAATATATACATTAGTTGGATTAAAAAATAATCCAGGGTAGCCTGCCGATATTACTACATACTTTTATAAGTGAGTAGTCTATAAATCTATAGTAAAAAAAAGGATAAGCTGATAATAGGATTACAATAATTAAGCATTCATATATTACTTATTTAATTAAAAATAAAAAGTCCTTGTTGGTGGCACAGTGGATAAGGCACCAGCCTGCGAACACAAAGATCACTGGTTTGATTCCCCAGCCAGGGCACATACCCAGGTTGCAAGCCAGGTCCGTAACAGGCAGATGAGAGGCAACCATACATTAATATCTCTTCCCTCTCTGCCTCTCTCCCTCCCCCCCCTCTAAAAAATAATAAAATAAAATCTTTTTGAAAAACAATATATAAATAAATACATAAAAAAGAATCCCAGGTGAGAATTTATCAAACCACTAGTAGTGGTTACTTCTGTATGGTGATATTTTAAACAATTTTTCTTATTCTTTATATTTTACTATAGTTTTATAGGAAACACTATATCAGAAAGTGTTAACTTTTAAGGAGTCATTTATAAATGAAAGATATATAATTGACAAATAGTTAAAATTAATTTTTATAAAATGGAATAGAACAAATAGAATTTAATTAAGTGTAAATCAAGGTATTTGTGGGTATGGAAGATATTTGAGGAAGAGGAAAGTTTGTCCAGAATGTCTTAGAAACTTAAAAGGTTTATAGATCCATCAAGAACTGCCTTAAATTTATAAGCCATTCATTTAGTAACTATTTAAGGGCGTAGTAGGTGTCAGAATACCACTGAGCATATTAGGTCCCTGCCTCTAAGGAATTTATGAGGGGAATGCAAACAAGGAAAGCAATGTGGTAAGTAAGAGTTCATTTGTAAGTTAATGAAAGGAATTGTGAGGGGTGATAGAGGCTTTCCTGAAGGAACACAAGCCTAAACTGAGATTTAAAGTTGCAAGTAATGAGATGTCTAGAAAGGGAAAGTGGAGACCGCCACGTAAAACTCCCTGAAAACTATTTTAATGACTTCTATTTTATAGTGTTTAATATTTCATATATATCATGTTAGTTGTTTGGCACGTAGTAGGCACATAACCTCTCCATCTCTCTTCTCCCTTTCCTTCTGTCCTTTGTACATACGTATTCACTGCAGGTGGATGCATGGCATGAGTTTTTGGTGGGGGAAATTAATGCAAGTCCTAAAATATTGCTGATGTAGAAAAAGACAACTGTAATTTAGTATATTGAAAGAGCCATGTCCAGTTTAGCAAAAAAGAAATGTTATTTGACATGGTTGGCTGCTCTTTAAATTAGCTGTCATGATGAGTTAATTATGAAATTGAATATGATTCAGTAATTAAATATTTTGATTGTCAACAACTTTTAACTGCTTACTACTTATATTACTACTTTCATGGGTACTTATATTGACAGGGGCTTGTACTTTTGTAAATACACAAGTTACTTCATCTTACATAAATAAAATGTAGGATCTTTAATGTTACCAGTTGTGAGATTCCCAAAATAAATTTGATTTTGCAAGACAGAAATCTCATTTAAGGGGCCTGAATCCTGAAACTAGCAGCACTATTTACCAAACTTTTTAAATTATTTATTTATTTAAAGATTTTATTATTTCCAGAGAGAGGGGAAGGGAGAGAGGCAGAGAGGGAGAGAGACATCAATGTATGGTTGCCTTTCACCTGCCTCCAGCCATGGACCTGGCTGGAGACCTGGCTTGCAACCTAGTTATATGTGCCCTGGCTGGGAATCGAACCAGCGACCCCTGGGTTTGCAGACTGGCTCCTTATCCACTGTGCCACCAGCCAGGACCACCAAACTTTTTTTATTAATGATTTTTAGAAAGAGCGGGAGGCAAGGAGAGAAACGTTGATTTGTTGTTCTCTTTTTTTTTTTTTTTTTTTTAATTTAAGATTTTATTCATTATTTTTCGGGGGAGTGGGGAAGGGAGGGAGGCAGAGAGGGAGGGAGACATCAGTGTATGGTTGCCTTTCACCTGCATCCAGCTACAGACCTGGCTGAAGACCTGCCTTGCAACCTGGTTATGTGCCCTGACTGGGAATCAAATCAGCGACCTTTGGGTTCGCAAGCTGGCGCTCAATCCACTGAGCCACACCAGTCAGGTGTTGTTCTACTTATTTATGCATTCATTGGTTGCTTCTTGTATGTACTCTGACCAGGGATCAAATCTGCAACTTTGGAGTATTGGGAGGATTCTCTAACCAACTAAGCTTACCTGTCTGGTCAGGCTAAACTTTTTGAAAATGAATTTTCCCCTTCTTTGCTTTCAAGGTAGACAATAATTAAAAGGCTCAAAACTTCTATAAAGAAAGCATTATCACATTATTTGCAAATGATGTGCTGTTCCCCTTTGAGCAGTTTATAGAAAAATAATTAAATGGGTGCAATTTAGAAAGGAGAAATAACCTAATTTTGTTACAATCTACATTCCCATTCCATAAACATATTCTGAACATTCCAGGCTTGTGATATTTTGCCTCATTAGCGTGAAAAACTAAATTTTACTTACCATTTGATTTAAAGCTATGTCTTTAATTTGTATTTATTTCCATTGCATTGAGTGAATGCCCTTCCCGCCCTTTTTCCTGTTTTCATTTGCAGAATACATTTTTAATCTTAAAGAGAGTAAGACTTTTCTTGTCCCACAGAAATTTCATCACTCCCTCCTTTCAGCCGCTACTGTCCGTATTGTTATAGTACTTGCCACATAACATTGTCACTGATACTATTATAGTATAAGTGTTTAAGTTTTCTATTTCCTTAGAAATAGATTGCAACATCCTTAAGTAAAGGAAATATTTCATTCCATACTGAGTATTCGGTGACGAAAATGCTTGCTTAGCATTACTAAAAAGGGACTTTCTGAAATAATATGTTGCATAATGAAAGCCTATTAAAGGTTAAAGGCCTGTAGTTTTATTGATTGGTAGCTGGCACTGCACAGTTATTTCTACTGGGTTATCACAGGAAATGGGTTAAAATCCACAGTGATGTTTGAACAATAAGATTTATTTAATGTAATTCTGTTACAAGACTTGATACCAAAGAGATGAGGGAGGAACTGTAAGCATTTTACTACTTTAGATTTGCCAGGCTGTAGGGAAACTCACTCATAACTTAAGTTTAAAGGCTCAAGTTTTAAAAATGGCATAACTATTCAATTTACAGAAATATTTACTACATGAGTATTTTAAATAGAGGGTTTTTTTAGTGCATTTTAAATTATTTTTTAAAACAGGAGGAAGTATGCTATAATGGAAAAAGCAATGTAGTGAAATCTGAGTATATGGGGTTCTTTTCCTTTTCTTTAAAAATGTAATTTGTAGTACATGATATTCAGCAATACAAAACTTTAACATTAGTTTATTTTTAAAATGTATTTATAGAGAAGTTAAAGAATGAAGCTAGAACAAAGGGAGTTTGAATATAGAAACCAGCAAAATAGGGATGATTATTTAAATTTCATAAGTATTCACCCAAGGTACTTGTACTCTTAGTTTAGTGATAAACCAGAAAACAGTATAGTCCTAGTTTTGTGAAATAAACATATAAGTGCAGGAAACCATACAGTAAGGTAGTACTAATGTTACTTCTGGTGTGGGGTTATATCTGATGGATAAAACAAGAATAAAATATTTTTTTTCTACACAATGAAGGAAGACTAAAATACAGTTAAAAGACCATTTCATAAATGTCATTTGGGCTTTGAGAGTAGATTATTACTTTATATACAAGTAAAGAAAATGTATTAGGATTGGGGCCAATGTGTCTAAAACAGGCTTTTGTTTGTTTGTTTTCCGGTTTTACTAGGAACTGTTACCTATGGTGGAAAGTAGAAAACAAGACTTAGTGATTGATGTTTAGATCATCTTTAATCATGACAGGTTCTTAATATGGTGTCTGTGGATGAGCTTTAGGGGAATCCATGGATCATTTGGAATTGTATCAAAAATACTATGCATATCTATTCATGCATTTCATGTGTGTCTCTTCAGTGACTGAGAACATTGCTTTTAACAGATTCACAGAGAGTGCATGATCCAAAAAGGACTAAAGAACCCCACAGGCAGTTCTGGTTTGCCTCCACATATAGTATAGCATATGATGTGGATTTTCAGTCACAGAAAATCCTACTGAAAGGAACATTGTTTACTTGGGTCTTGGAGTAATAAGAGAATGATTGCAGAATTGTTGATTTTTCTCTGGGTTATGCATTTCCATCTTTTCTGCAGTTGTTTTGGAACCTTTTATCTTGGTCTACTGTTTTCATCCAAAAAGCTACAAACTCTTAAAATAGGGGAAAAAGGACTTTTCAGTTTATCGAATGACGTTTAACAAGTTTTGTACCATTTAAACAATTAAAGTTTTATCTTTAATATGCAAAAAATAAGTATGTTTCTTCTACAATGAAAGCACCATCCTTTTAATCCATAGATATTTTTTTGTGTATATGGAATTGAGGATTTATACCCTATTCCATCCATGATTGATACTTAATGTGTACTAGATCTGTAGACTTGACATTTTTTTCCTAACTCCTTTTATCTTCCTCTTTCCTTTTGGGAGTCAGTGCAGTTAGAAAGAATCTTACAGCAGTGATTTAGGATTTTAGTTTCTTATATCAAAAATGCCTCATGATTATGTTTAAAAACCATAGGTTGTTTTGTAAGGGATTTCGGTATATCCACAATAGCACGTTAATTCTTCCTGCATTCCCAGTTTTCTGAGTACTTGTTTTCATTCTTTGTGAGAGAGAAGTGGAGGTGTACTGGTACTCTTACCATTTAAAAAACAGACAAACCACAGAACTCAGGTTCTCTGCTAACCTACTTTTCACTTAGAATAAAATTTATCATTTTAAATAAGTTACATCTGATACTCTGAACCTAGATGTTAAGGAACCTTCACTTTCAGTTATAGTTTTTGATCTAAACATTTTTTAGCTTTTGAATTTCATTAATAAGTTTAGTTAAATATATGCAATCTTTTTCCCTTTAAGTTGTTTGAAGAAAAATTTAATATACACATTTTGGTTAGAGTAATTGTTTTGGAGCCTTGGCATTGTGTTTGTTTGAATTTGGTATATCTTTTGTATGTTCCTAAAGCAGTGTGAAATATGTGTGTCATATTTTAGGTGAATTTTTAAAAGGTGTACATCATGTTTGGTGATAGCTGGAAACTGGCAGTGTGTGATGTGAGCATAGTTGAAAATAACCATTGCATAAAGATCTATTTTTTTCAAATCGTTTTTCACTTTTCTTGCCTGAATAAAAAAATAGTAACACTAGGTAGCTTAATCATAATATTGAGGTTTTAGAAAGAAGATTCTTGCTTTACATATCTGAACAGTTGGGATATTAATACATATTTCACAGAGTTGTTTGAGAAACCAGTAGGATAACAGATGTGAAATGCCTAACAGCAGTTGGAGTTGGTAGATTCATTCCACTAAAGGCTATATGCAGCATAAGATGTAACTATGGTCACTGCAGCAGGGAAAATTAATGAATGCCAACAAATTCTGCCCTGGTCAGTTATTCATTCAGAAGTAACAAGTCAAAGAGAAGCATGAAGAGTGCAAAGTTGCATTAAAATGAAGCTTTATCTTTTCATTGGTTGTCTGGAAGTAGAATCAAATAGGAAAAGACTGGCAAATGATAGCAAAATATTTTTTACCTTTAAAACTGCCCTCTCAATTGTCATTTTTCATACCTCTTTACCTGTATTAATTCACTCTGAGCTGTTCCTTTTGTGAAGATATTTTAAAAATTATGTTGTTTTAATGAGAGAGGGCAGCTTTAATATATTGAACTTCCTAATGAAGTTGAAGTTTGAAGTCATCCTTAAAGTATGCCTGTCTGCACCTGACATTCCTTCCCTGAGCGGGACCCCTCCCTGTGAATAAGAGGAAAGGCTTGGCCATTACCATAGACAAAGCCAGACAGCTGCGGAGCCCAGCTGGGAGGAGTTTTGGGAGGAGTTTTCTTCTCTGAGCCAAGCTGACACAGTCGTGGGGTGAGGGGGGCAGCTGTTGCCAAGTCTTTCTATTCACACTGTCTCTCCCAGTGGATTACCTGGGTTGGAGGTTGAAAAGGGGGGCGCGGGTATTGCTGTTTGCATCGGATCCACACCACCCCCCTCTACTGAGAGGACTTTAGAGTGGGAGGAATTGTTGCAGTTGCCAGTTTGCTACTAGAGACAGAAGCTTTCTGAGCACACACCACTCCTCCTCCCACACAGACCAGAACATCAGGTCTGTTGTCCCAGAAGTCTCAGGTGGCAACACAGCGAGCGGCATTCTGGGGTAATAGTTTGGTGGGAAGGGAAGGGGTGGTCCTTCTGTGTGGACCCCTTACGGCTGACTCACAGGAAGTGCTAGCAGAGCTTGGCAATGGGCGAAACTGCTCCAGGATTCGACCCCTCCCTGCCTTGGCCGGCCCTCCCTCTTTTGACAGAGGCTTTGCAGTATCTCCCCATAGAACAATGAAGTGGTTACAAGTCTGCTAAGACTCCCAAGGAAATTCTTTGGACTAATATGACAGTCTTCAAAATGTTTCACCACCGACTTTTTCAAGAAGCTGTTTTTTAAACTCATCCCTTCATGGATTGCTTTGTCTGAAGATTGCTCAGGGTGACCATGGTCCAGCGCTTTAGCCTCAGGAGGCAGCTATCCAAGGTGGGTAGCTTTGTGTGTGTGTTTAAGGGGAAACTCACTATCTTCGGTATGGCTTCCTTTTTCTTATAAGTATTCTGTCAAGCCTGCCTTCCTCCAGTGTTAAGTAAGGAGGAGCTGGGGAAGGAAGCGCCGCCTTTTGTTCTTTCCTGTGACAGACACAAAGGTTTAAGGCTGACTGCACTGGCAACCCCAGATTGTGCTCCCTTAATACAAGAGCTGTCATCTTTAAATATGGAGGAAGTTGTAGTTTACGTCTCAGATACAATTTCTAGAGGGTGTGCGTGAAAGAGAATAGTGGGTAAAAAGTGCATATTTAATTTACGGTCTACCAGCTGACCAAGATGAGAATAACTTATTGGTCTGTGGAATCAGTATTTTCATACAAAATTTAGTGTAAACTGGGGAGAAATACCACAAACTAGTTCAATAAGCAAGACCCTCATGAAAATGTTAAAATTAGTGGTTGTGTTAAGAAACTTGCATACTTAATGAAGGAGTGTGTGAAAAGCAGTAACCAGAGGCTCACAAATCAATTTTTACAGAGTTCTGCTTGAAAAACAGGTTTCCTTTGAGCAGCTTTAGGGGGAGGTAATCTAAGAAAATCAAACATAAAATTTTAAAAAAGAAGAAGAAGCCCTTTTTGAAAAGGGGCTGCTGACTTTTATGAATCAACACTAGCAGTGCCCAGCCTTCTCTTGACTCAGTCATTGAGCTCTTTTTTTAGCAAGTGCAGGAACTAGTTTGGAATGAGGTGTGCTGAGAATTAAGCTTTATTTCAGAAACAATTTTATTCTTTAAAAGCGCTATTTTAAAAATGTAGCAGTTGGTGGCTAAATTGTGTCACAGTTCATTCTCTGCAGACAGAAGCTTAACCAAATAGTGAATTAGTAGACCTTCTCCACTTCCTTGGTTGTTGGTCAGAATTGTTAAATCCTGAAATATCTTTTATCTTAAGGGAAAAGTACTTACAGGTGACACTCAGTGTAAAATGTGTACATTCAAGCAAAAGTGAGCAAGGCTCTGGCCTCAATCCCCATGTCAGATTGCATTACTTTTTTTGGATCTCCAAGCCAGCAGGGACTTTTTAGGTGCATTAAAATACAATTTCCTTCTTTTTTTTCTCCCCTTACCAGGTGAGTATGGAGGGTAATAGGAAGACCCCAAATTTCTCTTAACAATAAAAAGAATGATTTTTCAAAATTTTATTTTTGTTGTATTACATCCATCCCCTAAAAGAATGATTTTTATTTCTCCTTCAATATCTACTAATTCATGTATGAGTATTTTCAAATATGTAGTACATTTAAAAAGCAGAAGGTGTACAGATTGTCAGGACAGTGACATTTCTGCACAAGAGTGGCTAACATAGTTAAGAGCCAGGTGTTGATTTCCTAAATAGAAAATGACTGCATTCTAGGTGTGTTACTACCAGTATTTCACTCCCAGTTACTTTTTAAACTTTCCTCTTTCACTCTTTGCATTACTGTGATTTATAGAAAAGAAGAATTAAGAAGCACATCTTCTCTATAACATGAAGAAATAAAAGGTACATTATTTTAAAACAGTCAAAGTCAGGTAACCCCTTTTAGTTTCTTTTAACAACATCCTCACCTTTATTTTAAATGGTTTTGGGTTCCTGTATTGAATGATAGGATCAAATCTAAAGAAATTTGTTTCCTATCAAATGCTTCTACTATAGTATACAAGTATATTCAGTAATGAATTGAAAAAAATAATATTCTTAATTGTTTCAGTCTATTTGTCACTGAAATATGAGGGAGAAACCAAATAGTTATGTTGGTAAATTTTTTTAATTGCAGTGAATGCACCATGCCTCTCTTCTGTCTTTTCAGCTAAATCCGTGTTACCTGAAAACACAGGCGCTGTAGGACCCCAATATATGGTATTTCTGACACACATTGAACACTCCCAGTGAAATTGGTCTTTCTGAAGGTCAATAACAGTTGAACAATGGCAATTTCATATGATTCCAACTTTAAATTTTTTTTTTTTTTTTTTAAGATTTTATTTCATTATTTTTAGAAAGAGGGGAAGGGAGAGAGGCAGAGAGGGAGAGAGAGAGACATCAATGTATGGTTGCCTTTCACCTGCCTCCAGCCACAGACCTGACTGGAGACCTGGTTTGCAACCTGGTTATGTGCCCCTGCTGGGGAATCGAACCTGCGACCTTTGGTTTGCAGGCCGGCGCCTTAACCACTGTGCTACCAGCCAGGGCTGATTCCAACTTTAGTAACAAGTATTTTTGCCAATAAGAAATAATCTACAAGTATAGAGTGGGTTTATGATGATCTCATATTTTACAAAGCGATGATCTGTTTGGACAAAAAGAAGTACTTATGTGGTCATCTTTAAATTCTGTTGGACATTTTCTGAGAGAAAATATTTGTAAATGTTTTCAGTGGTTTTAAACCTACTACCTAATTTAGGTATATTTTTATCTTAAATTTTATAGTCATGTTTGCCTACAGTGGATATTTTCCTTAGAATGGTCAAATGATTGTTCTAAGCCAGTGATTTGCAACCAGTGTGCTGCAAGAATTTTTAAAACATGCAATACCTGACTATTTTGTCAGGGGGAATGACCTATTTTTCCTTAGATTGTCAAATAAAAAAAAACAACAATAGCCAACACAACTATAACTGTCCAGTGTGAATGAATCAAAGTTATACCTTTTCTGGTATGCTGCAGAATTTTAGTATTTAGCTTATGTATGCCACAAGATGAAAAAGGTTGAAAATTGTTGTTCTAGGATAATGGATCTTCACATCTGAAATAAATAAAAAGGAAGTAAATTAAGAGATACATGAAGTGAATTTTTTTCTTCATTTTTAAGGAGAGATGCTTAGTTATCCTCTTTGACTCGATCCCATTTACCAGAAAAGCTTTCTCTTTACTGTGTCATTTTTAATTATTTTCTTCCTTTATAGTTTTCTCACATGTGACTTCAAAGATACTCACCAAGGAAAGCTTTTTCTTCCTGCTATTAAGTCCTCTGCATAAGCCAGCCAAAATAGTTTGAAACCTAATGATGCAGACATTTTATTAATCCTAATGATCCATCAAGTTAGATGGTATCACCTTCATTTTGTCATTAAAGAAACAGGTTCAGAAGAGTATAGTTTTTTGCCCAAGATCAGAAGGAGGTATAGAGTCAGGTTCAAACTGAGGTGTAACTACAAATTCATTTTGTTTCCCCATACCAGTGGCCTCCATAAACTTCTGCTATATTAATCATTCTACTTTCATGGTCTCTGATATTGCTGCATATATTTGTCCGTGCTTTTAAGAAACAATATAATAAGTAACTTGGGTAACTTTCTTGGAGCAGCCCTTTCCCAGAGAGCTGAAATTACTATCTGATCGGGTTTAAATTTTTTCAGTCAAACTTGTTTCCCACAGTTACCCTGGCCATTATGGCTCAGTTGTTTGGATCTGTTGTCCTGTAAACTGAAAGGTTGTATGTTGAGTCCCAGTCGGCATGTGCCTGGGTTAAGTACAGGTTTGTTCCCCAGAGGCAGCTGATCTGTTTCTCTTTCAAATGGGTTGTTCTCTCACTCTCTTTTCTTCTCTCCCTTTCCCTCTCTTTAAAAACAAACAAAACAAAACAGTCTTGTTCCCCACAATTAAAGTTGTTTTCTTTAACCAGATAAACATCAATTGGAATAAGATAATTGATTTAATAAAGCCATATTAACTGTACTGCCTTTTAAAACACTCTTAAGGAGAAAACCTTATTCTTTGAGTTTATAATAATATTTAAGGGATGAAATACATTATGTTAGACATTCAGAAAGTTTTGTTTTTACTTACTGTAGCTCTAACCCATCCCACCCAAGATTTTTAAAAGGGTAATAGCAAATCAGTTTTTTCCCTCCTTTTCCAGGAACTTCATTCCAGTTTTTTAGAAAATATGATAAAAGCTGAGGAGGCTTTGAAAAAATGGAGATGGATTATTTCATTAAAATAGTATACCCTTTACCCCTGGCTGGTGGCTCAGTGGATAAGGCGCCAGCTTGCGAACCCAACAGTCTCTGGTTCGATTCCCCAGCCAGGGCACATAGCCAGGTTTCCAGCCAGCTCCGTGGCTGGAGGCAAGTGAAAGGCAACCATACATTGATGTCTCTCTCCCCCTCTGCCTCTTTCTCACTTCCCCTTTCTCCGAAAAATAATAAAATCTTTTAAAATAAATTAACAGTGTACCCTTTTATACTTTACTTTTGAATGGTAATCATTTTCGTAATTCAAAAATTAAAAAATATGTAACTGAATTCTTGCTTCCAACCATGCCTTTTCAACTAGTTCATATCCCTCCCTCCATAGGTAACCATTTTCTTGTTTATCCTTCCTTTGTTTATGCATATGTAAGAAAATGTGAACATATATTTTCTGACTTTTCTCAAATGAAAGATAAATATTATATGGCTTGTTCTAAGAAAATAGTTTAAACTTTAATTTTCCAGATGGTTCTGAATTGTGATCTCAGTTTAGGGTTCACATTTATTTTCACATTTTCATGGGAGGCTTACTTTCTTTAGGACAGGCACACCCACACAGAATTCACTTTCTATATCAAGATAATTAAAATAACAGCAAATCAATGATGACTTAATTCCTTTTCAGTCATCCTACATTTTCTTTTCTATTCAGTTTTTCTATATTAAAATTTTTCATATGGTGAAAAAACATACAAGGTAAAAATCATACTTATATATCCTGGGTTGACCTGTAAAAAGATGAATGATGAAGGAACAGGAATTATTGTGCCCTGCCCCCACCCTGCCCAGTTCTGCTGTTGATATATTGAAATCGTTTAATTCAGACTTTTAGAGCATTTGAAATTTTTTTTTGTTTAAAAATGAAGAATTATATCCTGGAAGACAGGACCCTTCCTCTGCTGGGTGAGTGTTGGTATCAGGATACCTGCTAAGGTTGATGTGAGAGGCTGTGTTTGGCTACAGCGACTTATTTGAAGACTTTCAATGCTTTTGCCCATTTCATGATGGGTGGGATGGATGAGAGTGCACACTCACTGCACTCTCCCACACTGCACTGAGCAGTCATCAGTTTTTGACCAAAATACAGCCTGACTCCTTCATATCCCTCCCCTCCTATTCACCCAATCCAAGTGATGGAATAGTTGAAACAAAAGGCAGGAGAAACACTAAGAGGCATTAAAATCTACAAGTTCAAAAACTGGCCTGGCTGGTAGCACAGTGGATAAGGTGTCGCCTGCGAACCCAAAGGTCGCTGGTTCGATTCCCAGCCAGAGCAATATAATCAGGTTGCAAGCCAGGTCTCCAGCCAGGTCTGTAACTGGAGGCAGGTGAAAGGCAACCATACATTGCTATCTCTGTCTCTGCCTCTCTCTCTTCCCCTCTCTCTGAAAAATAATAAATAAAATATTTTTAAAAAAAAACACAAAACTTTTCAGCAGTGGGGAAAATGTTTCAATAGCTGTATTGCATCAAATGGAGAATACTTTGAAGGTAACTTAAGTTTAAACATGTAAGAAGGAATACATAATTTTTCATAAATTTGGTTTGGGGGGTGTCTTTTGTATTTGATAGTGTCCTGTTATTTGGTAGCAGTTTGGTGTCAGCTTAAGAAACTTAACATTTATAAAACTGTTCATAATTTGAATTCTTAGTAAAAACTGCTATTTTTCCAAAAGTAGTTTTCTTTGAATTTCTACCTGATTTCTTTGGGGTTTAATGACCTGTAATAATGTACATGACTAGCTTCAGCTTTTGATATATATACAAGGTGGGGCAAACATAGGTTTACAGTTGTTCGTATGAAAAATAATAGAGTAATTAAATAATAAACTGTGTACCCATGTCTTACTAATAAAAAGAATGGGTATCTATTTCCATCTTAAGTAAATTATTAATCAGGGTTTCATTAAATATTTTGATGACTAAAATGGTAAATTTATGTATATTTTACCACAATTTTTATAAAGTATTTTGAATCTTTTAAATAAATAACTACTATATGGGTACAGGGAAGTAGTATTATATTATATGTAATTAACTCATATACATAGACAAGGGAGTCAGGACCAGAGGGATACTTTTAAAATATAAAAATGTTTACATCTCTTTTTTTAATGCTGCTTTTAATTAATTTTCTCAAAGTTACATCAGACATTGACTAGCTTCAGAGTTGGAAACATGTTTTATATTTATATTTTGCTAGCAGTTAAATGTTACATCTTCCTATTAATCATTACGTCAGTTTTGGGAGATTTAAATTATGTAGTGGTGTCATCAGCATTATAGGATTATTCTGATCTATTACATAACCAAAAAGAGAAAACTGATGCTCTTTTATGTGAAATAAGGCCCTTAGTAAGATCAATTATCATATATTGTAGATGCGGTAGGAATGGCTGAGGAACAGAGCATGGTATTCCTATTCAGATATATAGGCAATAATAGGTTAAAATAGAGAAACTAAGCCCTGGCTGGTGGCACAGTGGATAAGGCACCGGCCTATGAACCCAAAGGTCGCTGATTCAATTCCCAGCCCGGGCACATGACCAGATTGCAAGCCAGATCTTCAACCAAGTCCATAACTGGAGGCTGGTGAAAAGCAACCATACATTGATGTCTCTCTCCCTCTCAGCCTCTCTCCCTTCCCCACTCTCTCTAAAAATAACAAATAAAATATTTAAAAATAAAAAATAGAGAAACTAATTTAGAAATATGTATATTATAACTGAAATATTTTTGTTAGTATGAATTTTTAAATTATCATAAAGTTACTGATTATAGATCTGAGACTGGAATATGCTACTGAGGGAAGATAGTGAAATTTACTTAAAAGTGTATTGCTTTTTTCTTTTTAAGTGCACAGCTATTATTTGGTGGTGATTTGAGTATCATTTTCTGGAGAGAGATGACTCAAATAGATGATTCTTTGAAATTGGAATACATTTACCATAACTATTAGTTTTTTTTGTTGTTGTTGTTGTTTTATGGATTTTTTTCCAAATGTTTTTTTTTAATCTAATATTACTGTTGTTGTATTACATCCATCCCCTTTTTGCTCCCCTCTGTCCCCCTCCCCACCCACCCATTCCCCCCCTAAGTCAATCCCACCCATTGTCCATGTCCATGGTTCCTTTATACTAGGTTCTTGGAGCTATTAGTTTTGAAGATTATACTTGAAAATGCTTTGAAAACTGTAAGGCACTATATTAATTTAAGAATTTAAGGTAACAATATTTTCATTATTATATCATTCTGTAAGCATTTTGAAAAGAAATAATTGTTTTTAAAACTGTACTAGGTTGTCTGACCTGTTGCTTCAACAAACCAGGAGTCAAGTAATTATATATGAGTTAATAAAAGATGTGAACTAAAAAAATAAAATAAAATAAAAATACACTATGAAACATACATAGGCCATCTTTGGATAGATAACAGTGATTGCCTCTGGGTAGAGGATGTGGGAGACTTGGTTTAGAGGTGGGAGCAAGACTTGCTTTTTATTTACTTATTTTATTTTTAGAGGGGAAGGGAGGGAGAAAGAGAGGGAGAGAGACATCAGTGTGTGCTTGTCTTTCCCACGTGCCTGGCCTGCAGTCCCTGACTAGGAATTGAACTGGCTAGCAACCCTTTAATTCATAGGCCAACACTCAATCCACTAAGCCATACTAGGCAGGGCTTGCTTTTTATTAAAACTTTACAATATAGAAGTAAATTTTAGGCTCATTCTTCTTCAGTGAAAACCATCACTAATAATTTACTTCAAGATTAATGATTGAAAGATGGTATTCTTCTGAGCTTGGTACTTTCTCCCAACCATCTTCATACTCACATTTGAAGATAGCCTTTGTGTGTAACACATTAAGTTTGTAGTATAGAATTACTAACCCTTTAAAAATTCTTTAACTGAACCTCTTTGGAGCAAGTTAACACTACTACTCAGAGCACATTTTGGGACTGGTATATAAAAGCAGGAACACATTTCACTTGCTATATCTATGCATAGCAACTGCATGTAGCACTTACTATTCTGATTTGTTCTTAATAATTTTGGCTTACATTAAGGAAAAGAAAAGAATTTGCTCTTTCGGACACCCTAGGTTAGTTATGACTTAACCTCCACTATATTCATGGACCTGTGACAGAATCCTGCAAAACATGTTGAATAAGAATTAAAAAATACAACTAGAACTTGATGGGCAGCACGGGAAATCTCCATTAAATCTCACTGTGTTCCATCAAATGTTTTGTAAGCAGGAGATCACTGTCTTTATTGGAAGTTTAGAGAAATCTAAAATCTAAAAATCTCTTTAAAAGAATCCATGAATATGCAGATCAACAAATCGATATTTCTCCCTTTTTTCTTTTTCTTTCTCTAAAAATCAGTATGTTTTTTTTTTTTTTTCTTCAAGTGGCTAATGTCCTTGCCTACTTTTTCTGTCTATTAACCCTACTACCTATGGCCACCATCCTCACCTCTGGCTACCTCTAATCCATCCTCCCCTCTGCTGCAGAGTAATCATATGTCTAATAAAACTTGTCACTCACGAGACACCAAATAAATACTTATTTAAATCTCTGTCTGCTAACATTCTTTCCCAGATAGTAGACAAGTCTAAAAATCAGAAATGGGAATAAATTGGCAACCTTACTCTGGTTCTCGAGTTACAGTTATCTACATTTCTGAGTTAATCTTTTTGATGTGATGAAAAGAGCCCAGAGGTAGAAACCCAGACTTTTTCTATTCTGTATTTCAGTTCCTGAATCTTAAAATGACAATGATAGTAAGCCCTGGCTGGTGGGACAGTGGATAAGGCACCAGCCTATGAACCCAAAGGTCGCTGGTTCAATTCCCAGCCAGGGCACACATAACCAGGTTGCAAGCCAGGTCTCCAGCCAGGTCCGTGGTTGGAGGCAGGTGAAAGGCAACCATACATTGATGTATCTGTCTCTCCCTCTCTGCTTCTCTCCCTTTCCCTTTCTCTGAAAATAATAAATAGAATCTTTTAAAAAATGGGAATGATATTTACACTTACTATCTCAAAGGAATACGTAAACAATAGCTGTGAATATGTTTGGAATGGTATTTAAAACTCTTAATATTCTAGACCACATTTTACAATTATCAAGTACTTTTAAATAGTCAAAGCCACTACATGGCTTTCAATTCTCTTTTCTGTTTGGATGCATTTTGGAAAGCTCTGGATCAAGGAGTGATAATTTACCACATTTAATAAGTACTATAGTTTGTGAAAAAACTATCACAAAATAAATGGTAGACTTGTAGTGACTTGGAAAGTTTTCTGTATTCTGACTGCATTTTTTGTAGACTTTAAGATTTAGGAAATAGTTTCTCTATTGAGTTGGTCATTTCGATTCCTGCATAAATATCACTGCTTAGGAATATCCTAATGAAATTTTCTTTCTCTGTTATTCGGTGAGAAAATACATTTGGATATTTAAATAATGAGACTATTAAGGTTCTGACCTCTTTCAGAATCTTGCTAAACTGAGAAAAGGACTTCTCATCTGAATAGTGACTCAATACTTGAATTGACACTGGATTTGACAAACCTAACTCTGCTATTAACAATAAAAACATGTTTATGTTTGACTTGGTAAAGCTTTAAATATATATAGTGGCTTTAAGGGCCACCATGCCTATTTTTCAAGTTAAGAGAAAGGGGAAAAAGCTGCCATAAAATAGCTTATCTTAAGGGACAGTCTTAAGTGGAATTCCCCATTCTGGTTTCTAAATTAGCTGACTGTTTAAATAACTTTTCATTTTCTATCATTAAAGTTGTCAGGAATAGTGCTTTAGCTGATAAATGTAAGATCTTTTTACCAAAGCTTCCAACTATTTCTCGTGTCTATCCTAAGATAAGACAAAAAGAAATAACATACCATAACTCATACAATAAAACAAATGGTACTCAACATTATCACCTGAAGTCATAGAAAAGATAATGGTTCACATGTCCAAAAGATGCTGTTCTCACTTTTTTCCAGTTCCCTCTATTCCAGTAAAAATGTTCCCTGTAAGAGTCAAGAAGCAGTAAGCAGTGAGAAGAGACTTACGTCTATGAGTACTACTATAATCCTACAGCTTTGAAGACTTGAAAATATAGACCATCACTTTGGTAGTGTTGCTAATAACACCTGTGTCACTCCCCTGCATATGCTTTGCCAAGGTCCAGAGTCCTCTATATTGATAAATCCAATGATGAGTTCTTAGTTCTCAACTATATTTTCAGCAATATTTGGCATGTTAGTTGCTCTGGCCTCAGTGAACCACTGAGTTTCTAGTATCTTCTCCCCTCCCTTGTTCTCTTGGTTTTCCCCTTCTCAGTTAGTGGTACCTCCATCCTCAGGCCCCAAAATCTGAGCCATTTTTGAGGCCTCCCTCACTCCCAGTGTAGCAGCAGGTTCTGTTGGTCCACTTTTAAGCAAATCTAAAATTTGCCTATTTCTGGTCCCTACTACCATCCTCCTTCACCTGTATTTTTGCATTAACCTCCTAGCTAGTCTCAACATTTACTCTTAACCCACTAGAGTTTGTTCTTATCACAAGAAACAGAAGTCAGATGATATCATTCCTATGATCATAACCCTCCTGTGTTTTCCTTTTTCGCTCACTTTTTTTTTTTTCTTTAAGATTTTATTCATTGTTTTTAGAGAGAGGGGAAGGGAGGGAGGCAGAGAGGGAGAGAAACATCAATGTATGGTTGCCTTTCAGCTGCCTCCAGCTGGGGACCTGGCTGGAGATGTGGCCTGCAACCTGGTTATGTGCCCTGGCTGGGAACTGAACTTGTGACCCTTGGGTTCACAGGCCTTCCACCTTATCCACTGAGCCACACCAGCCAGGGCTTCACTCACTTTCAAATGGTCTTTTAAGGCCTTACATCAGAGGTGCCAAACTCATTTTCACTGGGGGCCACATCAGCCTCACGGTTGCCTTCAAAGGGCCGAATATAATGTTAGGGCTGGATAAATGTAACTACTCCTTAACAGTTAAGTGAGCTGGGTAGAAACAAAGTGCTGGACTGAAGGTACCTGGCTGGGTAAAACAAGGTGAAAGACCAGATTCAGCCCACAGGCTCCATGAATTGTTCTGGTCTCATATTCTCCTCTTCCACTTGCTCACTCTGCTCCAGCTATATTGTCCCCCTTGCTGTTCCTGGAACATATCCAGCATATTCCTTCTCTCAGAGCCATTGCTGTCTGCCTGGAACACTCTTCCTCCAGATAATTCTATCACTCATTTGCTTATGGCTTTGAAGTCTTCGCTTAAATGTCATCTCAGATATTTTCTGTGAGTCTTTCCCTGAGCACTCCAAAATGTAAAATCACAGTATCCCCTTGCTTTATTTTTTTTATCCCCAATGTTTATTACCTTCTCATATACTATAACTCAACTATATTATAATTTAGTTATTTATTTTGTCTGTTCACCCTTCATACCCCAGCCCAAGAATATAAATTCTTGGACAGTTTTTGTCTGTGTTGTTTGTTAATATATGCCCAGAACCTAGAAATTAGTGGATGCTTAGTTCCTATATACTGAACACCTGAATGAATCATTTATTTCGGAAAATGGAAGGGAAAAAAGCCATCCTGAATTAAGAATATAATATTCCATGGAATTTATTATCAAATAGGGATCTTAGTGTTGAACTGTTCTGAAGGGGTATCATCATTTTCCTTGTATATAACAATAACAATCCCCAAAAAAACCTAAGCATTTGCCTCATCTTTATTTTTAGCTTTTTTTTTTTTAGCTTTTTTAGTAATAAATTCCTGGATATTTTGTCTACTAACAGGAAAAAAGCAGTTATTCACATCTCTTATTCAGTTTGATCCTATGAAATATAAAAAATGTTATTTTTCCAGTTTGTATAAGATTTCAGTAATTCTTATAACTGAGATTTTAGTTAAATTTAATAAGACTTTAACACAGAAGTATCTCCTATTTTTCTAATAAATGCCAAATTCCTTAAGTGGCTTAAATTTTAGTTCAGAAGTCAAGTACAAAAAAAGACAAAGCTAAGTTCTATTTAATTGAAATGAAATATAGGTTATATATTTACTGTTGCGTGCTCTTGAGAGCTTAAAGAGGGAAAGATAAGCTAGGAGAACTTGAAGGAGATGGGCCTCTATAGATAAATGGGCAGAAAGCCAGTGAGAGGAGAAGAAACAATCGGTCCAAAATTGTGTTTTCTTCTCAGCAGTATCCCTACAACTTGAAAGTGTCTCATACATGGTTTATTTATCAAATGAATAAATGTGATAATGAGAGCATAGGGCCTACACAATTGTGGAGACAGCTAGGCCAGCAGAGTACAAGCATGTGTTAGCAACGAAGATGTTTTGTGAAGCGAAGTCTGGAGTATTTCAATGCCAGAATAAAGATTTCGGGTCACTTTATTTAAGTTTTTGCAGTTCAACCCATATTCCAGTAGGACTTTATGCAAGGATAAGAATGTACCTGTATCTGTGCCGTCTAGTATAATTCTGGTGTGATAGTCACTAATCACATGAGGCTGTTGAATACTTGAACTATAGTTAGTATGAGTGCGAAACTGAATTTTACATTTTATTTAACTTTAAATAGCCATCTGTAGTTAGTGGTGACCATGTTGAACAGTGCAAGGTAATATTGGATGGTTTGGAGATTGAACTGACTGAGCCTGAGAGAACAAGTGTAGACTAAATTTTAAAGTAAGCCAGCCATTAATAATGAAAAGTAAGAATATCTGTCATCTAGAATGAGGGACCAACAGAATTTAATAAAAATAAGATGAAAGGTTTGCATTTTAAGCCAAGACTGTAGGTAATAAGGAAATGGAATATTTGGAACAAGCTGAAGGGTGGCTTATTGGTTTGGGTGTAAGTTCAAGTTTAAGTATATTATATCTTTGGTGAAGACAGAATGGCTAAGTAGAAAGATTTTTGTATTTGGAAATAGAGAATTTGGGGTTAGGTAATGGTGGTGATATTAGTCCTGGAAGTCATGACTAGAAGGAAGAGTTTTGAACAGGAAATAGAGTGAAGGTAGTGATTAGTGTCAACTGTCAAAGAGAAATTAAAGATGAAGACAGAATTTACAGCTGTAGATTTAGTAGAGGATTGTTATCTAATCCATGCATTTTATAAATAAGGAAAGTGTTGCTCAGTCATGTGAAATTAAATGCTTAAATATACACAACTTGTTAATGTTAGATTGAAGGCTTGAACCTAAGGTCTCTGTTGACCCCTTCAATTTACTGCTTTCCCATTGTGTTGACAAAACAATAAAATATTATTGAAAAGTATAACTTCAGTACACTAGGATGGAAGCTAGATAACAAAGTAGTAAGAAAGTGAAATATGCAGTGGAGAAGTAGAACTGTTAAGTGTCAGCAGCTTCCTTGGAGAAGCCTGGCAGTGAAAAGGGAAGATTGAAATGGGTTACAATTGGGAAAGGCAGTAAAATCAAGCCAAAGTACTTTTGGTTCAGAAATATTATTGAATAAATTGTTCTGGCATGATAGACAGGGATGAAAGTGACAAACTGTTATTATCTTCATCTTACTGCTGCCGAGGAAGATGAAGTAATTGACTCAAAATTGTAGGATATACTAAATCTACGCCAAAAGTATTGAGCCAGTGTCAATATAATTAAAAAAGTTTTCATAGCCAATACTTTTGGGACAGATCTTATATCATCAGTGGAGCTAAAAATAGTCCTTAAATCTACTGACAATGTTTAATGATCAGACTTTTTTGATTGTGTAATCAGAAAAAGCCATGCCTTACTGCACATTTTTCTGTTTTGGTTTAAGGTGTGGATTGTGTGTGTGATTGGCATTTTATATGAAAATGTATGACTTTGTAGTATTTTCTGTTTTTTAGGCTGCTTGATCTGCTAAGATCTGAAAGGAATTCATAGAGGCATGTCTTTAGCAGGAAGATATTAATTATGTTCTCTTTATATTTCTTAATACCTACCTACCATTTACATGTGCCACAAATGTGTCAGTTATATCTCAATAAAGCTGGGGTGGGTGAGGGAGAAGTCCCTGATCACTTGCCCCTCCCCCAAAAAGATATCAGAAATGATACTTTTATAAAAACATCTTTCAATTATAATGTGATATGGGAAAGATAATTTTTAGTGAAATGGTGAATACAGATGATGAGAACACAACCTGGAGAAAGAGAAAAAATTCAAGATTGTTAAGGATCTGGAAGATTGTTTCATATCATGGTTGTTATTAAGAAATAAAGTAATCTTAAGAGACTTCCTTGGCTTTAGCTCTGTGTGAAAAATTAAATGTTAAAATATAAGAGATCTTTTAATTTTGCAATGATACCTTAGCTATAAAATTAGACCAGGGAGTGTAAAGCTGGAAATTACATCTTGGTATTTAATTTCTACTATCAACTAACCCATTGCTCAGAGCACATGACCACTCTTAGTTGATTTGCTATTAGGTAGCCTCTGTATATTATAATGGAGAATCTTGTGCTTCTGCTGTAAGTAATTGAATTCCAGATGAATTACCAAATCAAGATACAGTTGTTTGATGCAAGATTCTCAGAAGAAGAAAAAAAAAGCCCATAAATTATAAAATAAAACCTTGTTAGGAGGGATTTAAGCTGTTTTAATAATTTTTAAAAGGGAGCATATTACCTTGAGAATGTAGTATACTTCTGACAATTGTGCTATTCTACATGTAGGTCAGATATTATAAAATTTAACCTATATTGAAAAAAGAAAATGGAAAATCATCTTCAGCCTTTTTTCATCAAGGAGTAAACAAAGGCACAAGCACAATTGCATAGTGATAAAATCATGATTAGGATATCTGCCTTTTGCTTTTCAAATTCATGTTCTTTTGATCTTAATGTTAAAAATATTGCTTTGTGTTTAAATTTTTAATTGGTTAGTTTTATATGAGACCCCAGTCTATTTGTATATTCTACTAAATAGACTCAAGAATATTGAGAAACTTAAATGCTATAGTTTGTTTTCAGAATAGTTCAGTCCAGAAGAATGTGTCTTGTTTATTTTCTGCTCGCAAAGCAAGGCCTTTAGTTCTGCAGCCCACACGTCTAACAAAAGAATTAGCTAGTCTGTGAAAGAAGAAAAGGGAAGCAAGGAAAATAATTTTCCTTTGGCCAGAAGATGTTACTGGAGCCTTGATGGTTAGGATTTAGGCAACAACTCAAGTACAGGGAAATCAATAGAAAGTAGTGTGTACTAGTAGAAAGGAGGCATTTGGTTGGGGTTTGGATTGCATGGCATGCAAAACAAAGGTTCCTATTGGTTATTGGTATTTCAACTTCATGATCCCAATTGGAATTTAAGTGAGAAGTATTGTGGCATTTTTCTTTTGTTTAGTGTTTCTGAGGAATCAATGTTCTTTCAGTTCCCTCTGCTTTTGTTCTTGATTTAAAAACAGGTAAACCTCTTGGACTCTCATGGAGATAATCAAAGAATATAATCTGGTAAAATAAAAGCTAAAAAAAAAGAGATATATTTGGCTTGTGATACTGTACTGGTTTTAGAAAAGTTGGGAAGTTGTGTTCTGGAATAAGATAAGCCAAGTAGCTTGTTTTAAGGGGAAGCAGGTCTGTGGTCTTTCTTTGAGTCATATTTGGGGAAGTAGGGAACTAAATAAATAACTGTGCACCGAAATGAGTCTGTGGGCCTACTTTTAAGTCAGTTAAATACCTCTGTGCCTGTGCTAAAACCAAACTGAAATCTTGCGGGGGAAGCCTTGAGAAGGTATGGTAACATTCAGTAGATTCTCCTTAACAAATCCTACCCTTTTGCTTGTTTTAGTATTATCAGAATAGATAGGGAGTTTTTAAATCAGTTCCTCTGGGAAGATTACTATAAATGGCTTTATAACGTACTGTTGTTTTTTGTACATTTTTTTCATCAGTGAGGGAAAGATCATTTTACAGTAGTAGCCATGATTTTTTGGGTGCCTATTGTGTTACAGATATTGTACTCTGCACTTTATGAACAAGATCTAATTTAATCCTATCAGATGTGATAATTAAGATTCATATTTAGACTTGCTCATAGCACATTTAGGAAAAATTCTATTAGTGTTTGAACAGTGATTAGTATTTGATCTGTTTTCTTATTTAATTTTATGTCCCATCTCCTAAAACAATTCCTTGCACTGGTAGGTACTTAAAAAATGTTTGTTGGACATATATCTGACTTCTTTGACTACATACTTTTTCTTAGTGCTGAGTTGCCTTTCAAAAGCATCCAACACTTTGGGAATTTTCTGCTTTCCTCATTTTTCTCTGGCCCTTCCTTCTTAGGTGCCCCTCATCTTCTGCTCATCCTTTAAATATTGATGTTCCTCTCAACACTGTTGTAAGCCCTCTTTTATTCTCTCAGTACTCCCCATGGGTAATATCTATTTCCTTGGCATCATTTGCCGTTCACATGTGAAAGATGTCTATATCAATATCTCCAGCTAAGATTTTCCTTTTGAGCTGAGCTTCAGTTCCATTCATTTACTTATTAATTCATTGAGTAAACATTCATTGAAGATCAACTCTATACCTTCTACACAAAGTATAACAGTGAAAAAGATAAACAAGGTTTCAGTTTTCATGGAGCTTCCAATGTAGGGAATAAACAAGATTACAGATTCTAACGGAGGTGTAGATAGACACACTACATCTCCCTCACAACTAGAAGAAATGTACATCTACCTCAAAACTAAATAAAAACAATGCAGAAATTTCAGAAAATTGAACTACATGGAAGTGCAGTTAACAAAGAAGTAAATACTCAGCCAGAGCCCCTGGCTGGTGTAGCTCAATGGATAGGCACCAGCCTACAAATGCAAAGATTGCTGGTTCGATTCCCCAGTCAGTGCACATAACCAGTTTGCAAACCAGGTCTCCAGCCAGATCCTTCCTTAGCTGGAGGCAGGTGAAAGGCAACCATACATTGATGCTTCTCTCCCTTTCTTTCTCCCTTCCTTCCCTTCTCTCTGAATATAATGAATAAAATCTTTAAAAAAAGAAAGAAAAGAAAAAGAAAGAAAGAAAGATTCAACCAGGTAGGTAGAAGGGGCAAAGCTGCAGTGACAGCACCCGAGCTGAGGCTGTAGTGAAAAGCACAGTCATACCCCTAAACCTGGGAAGCAATCCCAGGGCCAGTCCACGTAGCCCACGGTTCCAGCACCAGGGAGAAATAGAGCCACATTGCTCTGACTATGAAAACCAGTGAGGGTAGGGGCAGAGGAAAAAAATTGCCAGTCTCAGCAGGCAAGTGGCATTGTTCCCTCTCAGACCCCTCCCCTACATACAACATGGTGAAACAGGTCACCTCGTACTGATGAGTTCCTAAGGCTCCGCCTCTTACAACATAACAAGTGCAACTGAACTACCTAAGACACAAAGGCAAACACAGGAAGCTGTCAGGCTGAGGAGACAGCAAAATATGGCCCAGAAGAGGAAGCAGATCAAGGCGCCAGTGGGAGAACAGAGCGATGATGAGATAGCCATCCTAACAGACAAGGAGATAGCCAACCTAACAGGTGCAGAATTCAAAACACCAGTGATTAAGAAGCTCACAAACTTGACAGATATGCTCAAATACAGCAAATGCAAAAGGGAAGAGGGGAAGGCTAGGCTATGTGAAATGAAGAAAAATCCACAAGGAAACCGAAATTCTAATCAATGATTTGGAACATAAGAAAGAAATAATCAACCAGTACAGAAAGAGGAAACAAGAATTGAAAAAAACTAGTAGAGGTGTGGGAACCTCTGGGACAACTTTAAACGTGCCAATATCTGAAGCATAGAGGGGGCCAGAAGGAGAACTGGAAGAGCAAGACACTGAAAATGTATGTGAAAAAGTAATGAAGGAAAACTTCCCAAATTTGGTGAAGGAAATAGACATATAAGTCCAGGAAGCACGGGGAGTCCCAAACAAGCTAGACGCAAGGAGGACCACACCAAGTACACACCATATTTAAAGTGCCAAAGATTAAAGAGAAAAGAGAGTTACCTACAAATGGGTTCCTATAAGACATCAGCTGATTTCTCAAAAGAAACTTTGCAGATAGGAAGGGACTGGCAAGAAATATTCAAAAATGATGAAAAGCCACGACCTACAACCAAGATGACTCTATCTAGCAAAACTAGCATTCAGAATGGAAGGGCAGCTAAAGTGCTTCTCAGACAGGGTAAAACTAAAGGAGTTCACCATCACCAAGCCATTATTATATGAAATGTTAAAGGGATTTAGGAAAAAGAGGATCAAAATTGTGAACATTAAAATGACAACAGCAGCCCTGTCTGGTGGCACAGTGGATAAGGCACTGGCTCATGATCCCAAAGGTCGCTGTTTAGATTCCCAGCCAGGGCACATGACCAGGTTGCAAGCCAGGTCTCCAGCCAGCTCTGTAGCTGAAGGCAGGTGAAAGGCCACCATACATTGATGTTTCTCTCCCTCTCTGCCTCTCTCCCTTCCCCCCTCTCTAAAAATAATAAATAAAATCTTAAAAAAAAAAAAGACAACTATCAATAATAGAATCTAAAAAATAAAAATAAAAACTAAGCTGACAGCCAGAGAGGGAATAGAATCAAAGATAACAGGGAACATTTGGAGGGGTGTCAGCTGGAAGAAGGGGGGAAAGGTGAATAATAAGAAGTGTAGTTGTTGGGTGCAGAATAGACAGGGGGATGTTAAAAATAGTACAGGAAAAGGTAAAGCCAAAGAACTCATACGTATGATCCATGGACATGAACTAAGGGGGTGAGACTGCTGGAGGGAGAGGGGTGCTGGGAGGAAGGGAGCAAAGGGAAAAGAAATTGGGACAAATGTAATAGCATAATAAAAGAAAAAAAAAAGAATAAATATTAAAGTCATCAAAAAAGGGATAACACATTCTATTAAGTGCTATGAAGACAGTAAATCAAGGTAATGTGATAGAACTGGTTAGAAAAAGGATACTCACCCTGGCTGGTGGCACAGTGGATAAGGCTCCAGCCTGGGAACCCAAAGGTCACTGGTTCGATTCCCAGCCAGGGCAATTAACTAGGTTACAAGCCAGGTCTCCAGCCAGCTCTGTAGCTGGAGGCAGGTGAAAAGCAACCATACATTGATGTCTCTCTCTCCTTCCCTGCCTCTCCCCCTTCCCCTCTCTCTGAAAATAATAAATAAAATCTTTTTTAAAAAAAGAATGCTTTCAAGATATTTGAGATGGGATCTTAAGGCAGAGAACAAGACTTATTTGTTGAGGGGGGATTGGGAATAAGAGAAAGTAGGAATAGTTCCCTAGGCGAAAAGTTCAACAACATGCTGTTGAGCATCCTTATAACCATTTCTTTGAACTCTATATTTGATAAATTGCTTGCCTCCATTGCATTTAGCTCTTTTTCTGGAGATTTCTCCTATTCTTTGATTTGGGGCCTGTTACATTGTCTCTCCCCATTTTGGCTACCTCTTTGTATTTGTTTCTATGTATTAGATGGATTTGCTATGACTCTTAGTCTTCATGATGTGGCTTTATGTAGATGTCCTGCAGGGTCCAGTGGTGCTGTCTCCTTGATTACCTAAGCTGGGTGTTTTAGGAATGTCCCTTGTGTGGGTTACATGGGCCTCCTGTGTAACTGAATCTTAATTGCTATTGGCCCTTGCATCTGTGGGACCAACCCTCAGGCTGTGAGGCTCAGCCCTAACCACAGCATGCAAACTGCTGTGTGGGAGCTTGCCACACAAAGCAGGATTTGCCTAAGCAGTGTTTGGTGCCTGCCAAGATCTTTTGGATATGCTACTTGTGAGGCTTATTAGATCTTGCTCTGTCTGAAGCTGGCCACTGGGTGTATTGGTTCTGGGCCTCTTAGGTGGGACTCTGGTACAGGCCAGTATAAGATGCTGCCTGTGACTGGTCCTCAGCAACCTGTTTGGAGCTACAAGTGAGCCACAGTTTGTAGCTGCCTCTGCCATGACTTGGAGCACACAGGAAGAACCAAGTTGCACATAAAAGCCAGCTTTTTCCAGCACTAGGCCCAGGGGCATGTCCACAAAAGTTCCAAGACAGCCCAAGGAGTTCCACCTCTGGCTGCCTGTTAAGCTCAGTCACTGAAGATTCTTTAGCTATATTCTTGCAGGGCATATGCACCACAGGGTAGGGTTAGAGAGAATCCATATAGTGGGACTATTGCTTTCTCCCAGCTGCTGCCACATATTGGGGAGTGCTTCACTTAAGAAAGATGGCCTCTATGTTATGGCAGAATGACTCAGCACAGGATCCTAGCAGCTGTCCCTTCATCCCTCCCCAGAGCCACAGACTCCAGACTCTCCTCATACAACTCTGGCCTCCTCCACCCTGCCTCCCCTTCACCAGAGCCCAGGTTGAGAGGCTACAAGCGAAATTTTGTGGATTGGCTTTTTGGGGGTTGGGAGGGAGAAAGAGAGGGAGAGAAACACTGATTGGTTGCCTTCTCTGTGTACTCCCACCAGGAATCAAACCATTGACCTTTCGGTTTACAGGAGAGTGCCCAACCAACTGAGTCACACTGGCCAGGACTATGTATTGGCTTTCAAGAGGGTGCCTGTGTCTGTAGCCAGACTCCTGTCTCTCCGTGGCAAACAAAACCCTGCTTTTCATAGCCAGATGTTATGCAGGCACTTCTTCCCAGCTCTTGTGCTCTGGGCTGGGGAGGTTGACTTGGGGTTTAGGCCCCAAACTTCTCAGGGGTATGCCCCACAACTGAGATAACTGTCCAGAACCTCAGCCACCACCCATATAAGCTGGGCTGTCCCTTTTTGCATATCCACCCTTGCCACCAGCCTCAGTGTGGCTTACTTCTACCTCTGTGAGTGTCTAAATAAGTTGTTGCTTATATTTAAAAAAAATTGGGGACCATCATTTGGGTAAGCTTTAAAGAATGGCCTCCCAAGAACATAGTTTGGGTTGATTCTGATGAATTACTTTGTTTTATTTTTATTTCTTTAAATCTCTGTAGGAATATATGTAATGAATCACCAACAATTCTGTGCTAGTGAATATGAGAATGTTAATATGATGAGTGATGGGTTTAACAATTCAAATTTACATACGAAGTTAAGAGATGGGGTCACATAGCTTAGAGAATGATAGAAAGCATCCTTACTTATATGATGATAATTTGCCCTTCCAGAATGAAAGTGGCATATTTTACTGCTGACCACTGAATAATAGAAGTTTGCTGTTTTGTGGGGTCAGGATTTAGATGGTGCTTTTGTAGCGTTAATAATAACTTTTATGTGCAAACTTTCCAAAAAATTTTTATAAGTTAAATAAGTATCTTACACTAACCCCTCCTTTACATGCAGAGGCAATTAAGTTTCAGGAATTAGGGTATCAGGGTCTCCTGAGGGTAAATATGAGAAGATAGACAGCTTGAAGACTTATAGAGAATTCAGTTTGAGGGTGGGAAAGATATTATAATGTTTTGTTTTGTTTTTCTATTTCTTATGTTAAATTTTTAAACATTTAGATATCTATTTTCCTGAGAAAGCTTTTTAAAAAGTAGACCCTCTGGTACAAAAGGTATGAATATTTTTAAATATTTTGAAACATGAAATGTCCTTGTAGCCAAAAGAAAATAATCTGACCTGTGATAGAAAGGTAGTTCCTTGGATATGTCTACCTGATAAAGTTGAGTGACAGTTTGGGCCTTGAGATTCTGGTTATCCAAAGCAAAATGTTATTTATGGGTATTTTAATCTTGGCTTCATAAATTTCTTAGGATTACAAATAAACTTGTGCATTTACACATTTTATCTTCTGAAGAAAGAACACATAGTTTGTGTCAGATTTTGAAAGGGATATGTGATGCAAAAAAAAAAAAAGGTCAGACTGTTGTATTATATTTGTTTAAAACAGAGAGAGAGACAGACAGACAGACAGAAACCAAAACCCTTAGGAACTATTGTCCTAAAGGCTGCAAGAGTTTCAGAAAGTGTGGATACATGTTTAAAACCATTGGGAAAATGTTTTCTCTTTGTGTTTTGCTTTTGTACTCCTTAGTAAAAGAATTTTACTACTAGATGCAGTGCCTCCAGCAAGAGAATCTAGATTAATTTGATTAAGCACATTAAAATGAAGTTCATGTTTTCTAAGAAATTTCCTCCCTTCATTTTGGTGTGATAATAAGAAAGTCTCTTGAAGGTTCTTACTACACTCTAAATGGTTAACAAAAGTTATTAAAGTAGTTTAAAACACAGGAAGCCTTTATAGACTGTGAAAACTTAGTTTCAAATTCCTTTTTTATTACCTATCAGGTCTGTGATCTTGAGCAAGTTTTCTTTGCTCTGTGATCTGAGCTTCACCTTTGAGTTAAGATAGTAGTAGTAATAACTTCCTCCCATGACTATTATAAAGATTATATTGAATATATATAAAACTTTGTGTAATAATACACTAAGGTTACATATGTATGCTTTTTTAATTTTCTTTAGAATGCAAAAATAAATGAGTTGTCTCTCAGCTTAAAAATACTGAGTTATCTTGGTTTGATTCCCAATCAGGGCACATAACCAGGTTGCAAACCAGGTCTCCAGCCAGGTCTGTAGCTAGAGGCAGGTGAAAGACAACCACACATTGATGTTTCTTTCCCTTTCTTTGTCCCTCCCTGCCCTCCTCTACAAAAATAATGAATAAAATCTTAAAAAAAAAAAAAAACTTAGTTATCTATAAACTCCTACAGCAAAGTATCTTGTTTGCCAACCCCCTACATTGTTCCCCAAAATTGCTACAAGAGCTCTCTGACCTCTAGACAACTACTTAAATACCAATGTTAAAGTTATAAGGTAAAATAGTAAAATGTAAAATACCTTATCAGCAGCAATGTAAGCATCTTAACTTGGTACATGAAATACAATATTAGTCAGATTACTCTAGAAACTTAGATAATTTCAAAGAAACTTTTAAAGTCTTACTCTTTGGCTTCACAAAAATTGAAGAGATTTTTCACTGTGAGCAGTTTTATTAGATGCTATTATAACTGATTATTTTAAAAGACAAATGAAATGTGGCAATTGAAGCCTACGATAATGAAAAGAAAAGCTTTGATTTAGGTTTTATGAAAGACTTGAAAGGACATGGTTGGTGTGGCTCCGGGGATTGAGTGCTGGCCTGTGAACCACAGGGTTGCCAGTTTGATTCCTGGTCAGGGCATATACGTGGGTTGGGGGGTGTGCAAGAGGCAACTAATTGATGTTTCTCTCCTTCTTTTCTCCTTCCAGGCCCCTCTCTCTAAAAATAAATAAATATTTTTAAAGAAAGAATGATGGTATTTTTAAAAACTAGAATTGAAAAATAAGTTAGTAAGTAGCAACCAGGTTGTGGGTGTTAAGATTTTAAGAGTTTAGAAATGAATTCAAGACTGTGTCTCTCACCTTCAATTATCTTTATTTTTAAAGCTATGAATCAAGATTTTTTTCTTTAGCAACACAGTGCATTTGACAGATTCACCTATTTGTAAGTTTTCCTACACTGACTGCAGTATACATAGAGTTAATTCCCTTGGTCTGCAATATATAGCAAAGAGTAAATTTTTGTAACTAAGTCAATGCCCATCCGAGTATCTGGCTTAATGTATTTTATTATTCATATAATGCAATGAGAATTGAGAAGAGGAAGAGAATTTACACAAAGGAAACTCAGAAAATTTCAGGGGGGCAATGGCATTTGGGCTTTTAAGATCACAGTGATGTTGGATATATAAACAGAGATAAGTGGAGATTCTAGAGTAAGAGAGCTGCAAGTGCTAAGACCCAACGGCAGTACCGTGTGGATATTATATGTAGTTTACAAGCCATCCATTTCTGTTGAACTGCTGTTACAATGTTATTCTAAAGACATTGGAGCAAATTTCCAATGAAGCTAGCAAATTTCCTTTAGGATAAATGGAATAAAATGTAGCATCTCCCCCTTGTGATTTGGTTTGTCATTTTAGGTAGGTCAAGCTATAAGACATAAAGATAGGTTGAATAGCAAAGGTAAGCAAGGTACTTACCATCTCTAAGCCTTAACTGCCTCATCTTTAGAAATGAAGTCAATAAATAACTAGATTGCAGGGTATTTTGAGGACTGAATTGGAATAATGTACACATATAAGGAACCCAGAATGTAAAATGTCACTATTCTTGTGGTGGTTACCAATAGTATCTGTGATGAACATAGTAACTCATTGTTTAGAGTGAAGAGATGTTTTATTATCCAAAAGAATCCGTGGTACAATACAATGTGACAACTTAGTAAGTATTTTTAATTCTGTTATCAATCACACATACTTCACAGATGCTGGAGCCACATGTATAATATGACTACAGCTTTTCTTTGCATTTCATAATTAAAATTTTTGCTTTGAATATTTCATGTAAATATATAAAGGAATAGATGCTTACTCCACATATTCCAAAGCAGATGCCAACTCTTAAGATCAATACAAGTTTACTGCATAGATGTACTTGATAAGAAACAGAATGGTATATTCTGAAGAATCCTAGTCAAGGAGAGAAGGAAACAGGCTGAATCCTACCCAGTTTTGGCACCAATTACCTGTGGAGACAAGTCTCTCTACTCCCCAGTTTCCTTAACTTGAAAGCCTCCTATGATAACTTTCTTGGTTCACTCATCTCTTAGAAAAATCTTACTGTATTTTATACAAATTTGAATTTATGGAGGAGGGGCAGAATAAGGAATGAATTAAAGATTTCCATAAAAAATTACTCATTTGAGAAACTTCCAAACTGTTTACCAAAGAGACTGTATCATTTTGGTGGGAATGGTGTATCATTCCCACCAGCAGTCTAAGAAGGTTCCATTTCTCTGCATTTTTACCAACTGTTTTTATTATCTGTGTTCTGTATTAAGGCCATCCTAGTGCATGTGCATTGTGCTTTTGTTGATTTGCATTTTCTCTGGTGGCTAATGATACTGAGTGTCTTTTCATGTGCCCATCAGCCATTTGTGTGTCTTCTTCTGAAAAAATGTCTATTCAGGTCCTTTGCCCATTTTAAAATTAGGTTTTCTTATTAATAATTGAGTTGTAACTGTTCTTTACATATTCTTCATACCAGTCCCTTACAAGAAAAATGATTTGCAACAATATTTTCCCATCCTGTGGATTGCCTTTTCATTTTCTTAATACTGTTGTTCTTTGAAGTTTGATTGTCCATTTTATCTATTTTTGTTGTTGTTTATGCTTTTGGTGTTGCATAAGAAACCATTGACTAAATCCAAGGTCACAAAGATTAATATACATGTTTTCTTCTTTGAGTTTTAAAGTTTTAGCTTTTACATTTAGATCTTTGGTTCATTTTGAGTTAACTTTTGTATATGGTATGAGGAAGGATCAGCTTCGTTCTTTTGCATGTTAATAGCCACTTGTTTCGGTACCATTTGTTGAAAAGGCTATTGTTTCCTCCATTGAGTTGTCTTGGCTGGCAAAAATTATTCTTAACCATTGTTTTCAGAGGAGAGTATAAATGGCAGAAATTAAAGCATTCTAGGTTATTATGCAGAGAGAGTGTGAGGTCAGGATATTTAGATCAGGGAGTTCTTTGATTGTGTTTGGCAGTTGAAAGCCATAAGTAATGGATTAGACATTTGCTAAGGACTTAATTATAATATGGAATTAGAGAGTGAAGTTTTAGTGGTAGATGCCTATTAAGAAATGATCTGATTGTCTCAATCTCTTCTGTTGAATTAAGTCATGGAATCTTCAGTTAATAGGATAAGTGCATAGAGACCTAGAGACACTTCAAGAGAAATTTAGTATGCAGAACTGGTGTAAATTTAAGAAAGGCAATGTAAAAAGGAAAGCAGTTGAATGGGGCATGAAAATTAAAATTATTTTATTTTCTTCAAATAAACACGGAAGTGCGGTATAGGCAACGAACTGAATAGCAAAATACTGAAAAAAAGCAGAATTCTTTGATTGTAATTCTAGGTCTTAACTTTCAGAATAGTATTTAACGTTTACCGAGGCCCTACTATATTTGGGACTTGTGCAAACCTCAGTTGCCTCTCTTGTAAAATGAAGGTGATGTCAAATTAATTACTTTGAAAACTTTTGAAAGAACCATATGCATCGAAAGGATAATTATGCTTGAAGTTTGGAAATTCAGTGTCATAGTAGTAACAGCAGCTGAAGTATGTGTATCTGTGCTCAAAAGAATTCTGCAAGGTGTGTTGTATCCTTATTGTGATAATGAAGAAACTCTTGTTCAATGGTTATGAAAGTTGTATAGTCAGTCACCAGAAGAGCGTTACTTTTAATCCAGTTCTGCATTACTTTGTACCACCTTGACTGTGGCTTGAAAGATCCTAGTGTTTGAAGGAAGAGTGGGGTAGCCAATGAGATTTAAATTATTAGATATATACAAGATTAAGGTGTAATTTCCAAAGGGTTGATGAGTCCCAAGATTGGTGAGCTCAGACGTGAGGTGGAACAGTGTCATATGTTAAGGTCAAAGGTTTATCCATTTGATTAGCTTGTAAGTCCCAGAAAGAGCTAGATGTTATGAAGCACAGTCATATGGTAGTTTATCCTTGTGTCTGCTGGAATCTTAAAAATCTTTGTTCAGAAGACGGGGGAAGACAGAACACCAGTGGAGTAATGAAGTCAAGACGGAAAGCAGAGGTAGGTACAAAAGGCCAAAATAATACTACAGTTGTAGAGATGGGTAGACTTTGCCTTGAACTATAAGGCAGTCACTTCTTAGAATTAATTCTCATATTCATATCCTTTGAAGACCCTTTTCATCTCAGCAGTAAGGTACCTGTGGCTAATTTCTAAATGTCATCTAACTAAGCATCTCTTGAATACTTCGTAGCTCTGATCTCTTGGCCCCTTGCCCTCCTATCCTTTTTGTGGTCTAGTTGAGAAAAATTATTATTCAGGAATATAAAATTAATGGACAAGAAAGGAGTAAAACAGTTTTTACTCCTTGATTTCTTAGGAGAATGCCCTGTGCTATTATCTTCTTGATTACAGGTACAGAGTTCAAACTTTAGTTATTATCCTGCTGCTGCTGCTAAAGTATCAGTCAGTAGACATGCTTCTCTTTGATGGAGTTTAGCTGTTGGAGATACTGTCGTCTGTCACAGGGGAAGCAAAGAACTTTGAACTCTGATTTTGATTTGCAAACTTTGAATTTCTGCATAGAAATCCATGATGATCTGTGAGGCTAGATCTGTGATGGAAATATGTGTAGGAAAGGTAGCTAATATAGAGGGTGTGGCAAAAGTAGGCTTCCAGTTGTGACTATGTGAAACATGGAGTTTATTCTCCATTACATGTTTTCCATATGAACAACTGTAAACCTACTTTTGCGCCCCCCACCCCCACCGCCACCCTCGAGCCCATGCTTTATGTGAGGCAGCCTGAAGCACTTGAAGATGAAGTTAGAGTCTCAAGAGGTCACAAAGGCCTGAGCTATTTTTGTTCATACTGTTCTAATTCTCAGAAATGACAGAACTGGGATACAGGAAGAAAGGACAGTTGAGGTGAGAAACATTATTTGAGAGAAAGGTAATGCTTTTTGCTAATTATTGCATGCATATATGTGTACATGTATATTTAGTAAGTGGTGGGGAGTAGGAAACATGATTCTTAAATCTTGTTTACCTCTCTATGTAGTGTGCAAGAGTGGAGAATCTAAAATTAGACTGTCTAGGTTTCCAGCGTCTTTCTTCCTTTACCACTTTCTACAACAAGCTGATGCCCGACTTCTCATCCCTTGTGAATATGGGTCATTGAACCTGTTCAATGTGAAGAAAAGCCGGAATTGGGGGAAAAAACTTATAGGCTGTTACTGCATAGAAGTTAGAAGCTAATTGCCAGACCACTCATCAGTGACCTCAGCCTTGTAGTATGTGTTGACCAACTTCTGTCAAAAATCCAGATTAGATCCTTGATATTTGGCACCAATATGCGAAGGAAAATGCTGCCCCTCTGTCCCTTAAACTATATCCAAGCCCTCTTTCAGTATCAAATCAGATTATCGGAAAGCTACAGGCCTGAGCTGTGTTCATTTAGCTGTTGTAGAAACTTACTGAACTATGATTTTATAATAGTTTTGTTATAGATGGATATAAGGATCATCTATGAAGAATGTTTCTATATCTTTCGTAGAAATGATTAAAGATTTCAGTTGTTGGTTTTTCTTATATAAAAGTCCACATTGCAAATTTCTTTTCTAATTAAGTGTGCCAATAAATTTTTAAGCACTTTTTAAACAGCTAATGAAAAGGTACAAAGTATTTCCATTTTTGCTTTGGTTCCAGAAAATTCAAAAGAATTCAGTTGTAGCAAGTAGTCTTAGTTTATGTTTCTGATTCACCCCGATATGTCTTGTTCCTTCATTATAATTTTCATTGAGTTTATGAGAAATACATACATTTTAACAAGTTATTTTTTGGAATAGGTAGATTAATTATTAGTAACTGGTATTATAACAGAATTGAGTAATAATATACAGAGGTCTATTCCAGGGCACAGTTTTCCTAATGAATGTAGCACCTGAGCCCAGAATAAATATGTAATATTAAATATTACATATTTAAAATATGTAATAGTATTAGAACTGAGGAGCCAACTGTGAAAATTAAAAACTCTTTCTTTTGAGAATGAAGTGTAATTCAGGTGCTTAGAGTTTGTTCTTGACTTAAGACATATCAATCATAGACCTATAGTTTCCAGCCTATGGACTTAGACCCTTGCAAAACTGGAGCTGTTGTGAGTAGTCCATGTGTTCTGTATGTCTTTTTCAAAAGTGTTTATTAAAACTATACTCTCTATCAGTTGGAAGTTTATACATTTGTTAACTCTTTAATATCACTAATTATAAGATGATATTAGGAAATTAAGGTAAAGCTTAGTAGGTGTGATGATGATATAGTTATTAGGAGAACGGCCTCAAATTTTTAAGGTGTATGCCGAATATTTTGGTGTGGCATATTATATGTAATTTAAGTGGTTATGTGTGTGGAGTGTGTGTGTGTGTAAAAGTAAAGCAAATATGGTAGTAGACTTAACAGTTGTTGAATCTAGGTGGTAAATACATGGGTGTTTATTATAACATTTTGGGGAGTGTTTTTTCCTATATATTTGAAAATTAAAAGAATTGGTGCTCATACTTGAAAAGAATGGTTATCGTTACTTAATCCAATATTCGTTTTTTAAAAGAAATTTCATCCTAGTGATTCAACTGTGTGGACTTGTTTTTGCCTAACACCACACTACTAACGTGAGGAGATATATAACTAAAGTATTAGACAACAGTGTGCTAAAATTACTGCTGCAGTCTTTTCTATCCTGAATGATTCTATATTATAGCATTGCATTCTGGCAAGCTACCTAGTGGATACACATGCCATTGCCAGTTACAGATGCAGAGGAGTCAGCAGTGGAATTAATAGTTCAGCATTCATGCTAGTAGATACAAAGTGAACATAATAATCCTGGAGCATTCTATCTGCTCACACTTTGTAAGAGATTCACAGCCTCAATCTAGGTGACTTGCAGACATTGGGATCATTTATAAGGTTAGAAACACAGATTCCTAACCTCCCTCCCCACCAAGTCACATTAGAGCTACTGGAAGAGGGAGGGGTATAGAATGAGTTAAATCCATTTCTGCTTTGGTCACAGTATGCCACTTGAGTTCCGTAGACAAGAGCAAGACTAGATTGCGGAATCTAGTCTTATGCTTCCCATAGGTTCCAAGAGCACCTCCACCATATTTCCATTGTTGAGTAGAATTACTGCCAAACTGCAACATGTGCCAAATAACTTGCTGTATACAGTGCTGTATCAAATCATGTTAGGGAAAGCAGAAGGCTCATTGCTACAGCTTCTGTTTGCTTATGAGATCCTTACTTAGGATATAACAGAAACTAACCTGTTATATCAGCTTTCTCACAACATGCTCAACATTCAAGCACTCTCTCATGTGCATACTTTTGAAATTTACTTAAACTTTCATAACCTCTGGTTCTCCTTTTTAAACAGTTTTGTGTTATGCGTGTATACGAGTATATACCTGAGAATTGAATTACTCGGTTTAACATCATATTTATCTTCAACTTAACAAGACATTGCCAAATTGCTTCCAGAGTGACTATACCAATTTGAACTCTTATCAGCAGTGTCTAGAAGTTTCCATTGCTCTGCATCTTTATAGTCACTTGAAATTTTTGCCTGTTTGTAGATGTGAAATGGTATCTACACAGCTAGTTTCTTCATAATGATTATGAAAAATCAAATGCTTGATTATGCAAATAGTAGGCTATTCTAAATGAAATGTTGTTTGTTGTTGAAATACTTTTGTTTTTAGTAAAAAAAAAAAAAACCCTTCTTTTACGAATTTTATGTAAGAATAAGGAAAAATATTTCCGGTAGGGCATTTTCAACTTCCAAATTTTTTATTCCAACCCTTGCCCGATTCTCTTAGCTTTTCAGACCAATGATCAGTCAGGACATGAAGGAATGAGATGTCAGAATCTTTATTGACATAATTGTGTCTGATAGCAGAATAAACCCATTCCTGGGTAATAAGCTTCATGGTTTTATTGTTACCCTTTTAATCAATTATTTAATCACTCCAGTAATTAAACTTAATTCTGTTTCCTAGGAGCCAATGTAAGAAAGCAAAGAATATCCCACTGCTGAATTTGTAACAGCTACCTTATAATTATCTGGTGACTTTTCTAGGAAAAAAGAGGTGTAAAGAACTTATTTCATGTGTATTACATTTGAACAATCACTTCTTGAGTTGTATTCTAGTTACCTATTACGTGGAATAAACCATCTCAAAATTTAGTGACTTAAGCTTCTGGATAAGATGAAACAAGCACGTTTTACCTAATCTCCCATTAGCTACAGCTATAAAACCTGGCATAAAGCAGCAATTTGAAGATTCTGAAAGGTAGATTATAACAGATAGATTAGGAAGAGCAGATTTTGAAGTACTATAGAGCTAGGGTTGAATTTATCATTTTTTCACCTCTGGTGTCCCCAGGCCTGACTTCAGCACAGTTTAAAACGGAAATGGGCATCAACGTAGATAGAGAACCACAGGATAAGCAAGCCCTCGGGACTGGTGCAAAGAGTAAGAAAGGAATATTCTAATGTTCAGAGAAAGTATAGAAACCTTTTATTTTTCTTTCTTTCTATTTTCTCTGTTCTTTTCCACCGTAAACTTCAGGCAATTCTGTGATGGCAGCAGATTGGGATTTATCAGGAGCCTAAAGCTTTGAGGGCAGGGAACCTTTCTCTCTGAGCAGTATATAGCTTTTATCTCCAAAAAGGTAGAATGAACCCCAACTGCTTTTTTTCTTTCTCCTTCAGCAGCTTGACTCTAGACAGAGGCATTATGATGGAAATTATGTAGCAGTCAAGTAAATAAGGCCCCAGCTTTCTGGCTTGACTGGAAAGGGGAACCTTAGAGAACTAGAAAATACTGAGGAGATTGTGAGAGGGCGGAGCATGGGAAATAAAATCTTTAAATTTTATTATGAACTCCTTAACTTACTCATGTAATATACATGCATAAAACCAACCAACCCCAAGCAGCATGCCTATTCTTTGAAAAACGAAGTGCAGGTTACACTACTGTCTATATACCCATCTGGCAACAGAGTGGTGCACATGTGGGACAGATCCATATAGCACCACAAAGACTTCGAAAACTTAATTGAATTTCAGAAACCACAATCTACAGAAGGCTGATTAGAAATCATGACCTAAAGAGAACTCCCCAGATTTGGCAAATGAGGTAAACTTAGAGATTGAAGAAGCTCAGGAAATCCTAAACAGGATAAAGACAAAGAAACCAACACCCAAACACATTGTAACTAAAATGATCAAAACACTAGAACTGAAGAGAAAAAAATGTTAAAAACAAAAAAATGATGTAGTGCTTACAGAGGAACAGCCATTCAAATGATTGCATATTTGTTATCAGAAATCTTGGAGAACTTAAGGAAATGGAATTACATTTTTAAAGTGGGAGGAAAGGACAGGACATAAACCTAGGTGATATCCAGGAAAAACATCTTTTAGGGATGAGGATAAAATAAAGATATTCTCAGATAAAGGAAAAATAAACTAATTTGTAGCCCATAGACCCTGCTGTAAATTACTGAAGCAAGTTCTAGGACAGAAGAAAAATTGGAGAATCAGGAATGAAGAAAGTGCAACAGAAATTGTTTACACGTGGGTGAATATTTATACTTCTCTTGAATTTCTTTCTTGAAAACAAAAAATTATGAGTGATAGAATTTTCAATGTACAGTATATAAATATGATACATAAAGAGGGAGGGTTAAAGAACCCATAATGGTGATAAGGTTTGTATCTTTCATTTGAATTAGTAAAATATTGATTCTAAGTCTTTGAAAAGTTAAACAAGTTAAACGTGTGTGTTATGATCCCTAGAGCAGCCACTTAAAAAAACTATATAGTCAAAATACAATAGATGAATTATAATGAAATCCTAAAATAATAATAATAATGTTTAAATATCCCAGCAGGGGCAGAAAAGGAAAATAAGCCTCTCTGTGTCTATTTTCTGTCATTCCCTCCCTCCTTGTCCTGCCTTGTGCACACCAAACCCATTCTTATCTCAGGACCCTTAAACTTGATCTCTCTCCCTGGAACACCTTTCTAGTTTTATTCATATCTCTATTCAGATGTTATTTTATCAGATATCCCATTATCCTCTACCCCCACCCTCTTTTGGCTTTATTTTTCTTTATCACCAGTGACCATATTATATATTTATAATATTTGTTTATTGACTATCTTTACCAGCTAGAATATAGGACTTTATGTTCTCTGATGTTTCTCTAGAGCCCAGAGCAGTGCCTTAAATGTTTGAATGAACAGCTCAGCTCATGTTCTTCCCCTTAACTTTGAAGCTTTTTCCTACACGTAGTAACACACTTCCCTCACTTTTTCTGAATGCCATTATAGTCTCTCATATTCTGTCTCCACTGACTCCTTAAAGATAGAACTCATCGTGTGTGGAGCCTGAGCTGTACAGCAAGACTTTACATCTCAGCCCTGCCACAGAGCCATAGAACTGGCCACGTGACTGACCTCTCTATTCATTTCTCTGCATGTAAAATGGCAATGAGTAGTTCAGTCAGTGACTAGACGACAGGGGTGATAGAACGGAAACAGTGGGGCAGGGACCTGATCATCACTTTCTTTGTGTGACATAGCTGTTGATGTTTAACATACTTTTTTAAATACAGTTTTTGAATTGTATGACTGGATAAATTTTCAATTCACCTAAAATTTTAACTTCAGTCTGTGCTAATACTGAACTATTGAAGAACTTCTTTCAAATTTACCTTTCTCATGGTGGTGTCATGGAGTTATTGTTTCATCTCCGTGTCCTGTGTTTACTGCTGTTTCCTGGCTCAATTTCATTTGTTAAAAAGATTGGGTCACTTTTGGTCTGGAGTATAACTTTAATAATACAAGGGGAATCACAAATGTCAAGGATAATATCCATTGCCCTACATTTTCTCTTGATAGAAATTTCATGTTCTGGCTCCTTTTCCTATTTAAGACCTTTTTAGTGTTTCCCTTATTTCAAGAAAGAATTTCCAAAATAAATACACTTACATACTTTCTTAATGACCTAAAAAGAAACAGTAATGCCCATTAGGTTTGTAGCAACCTTTGCCTTTTGGATACATGTGAGAAATAAGATTATTTACTGTATCTTCAGTTCTGGTATATATCTGGAAGACTGTCTCTCATCTAAGATTAGAATCAGTATATTGTATATGGTACAAATCAAATTAGCCAACAATTCTTCAAGTTTTTTATTTCTTGTTTATTTCCTCCAGATACAAAATAGGTTCATGGATAAAAGTTCTTTCCTAACTTTTAATATTTTGAGCCGCCTGTGTTTGGGATTCAAAGTATTTTTGGTGCATATTGCTTAACTGGGCTGAAGATTATCTCATGTGACAGCAGAGATCTCTTGTTTTGGAATTGCCATTACTTTCTAGAACAGCTACTCTGTACAGCGGCCAACATGCCCTGGATCCTCCTGCTTCATATTACAGTGATACTGCTTTGTCAGGGTAGAATTCAGCCTCACAGGGCTGGAGTCAGTCTCTGCTGACCTCATGCCACAGTACAGCATGTTCAAATCTGGGAGAAACCCAAGGGTTATTCGGCATATTCCTCCTCCTCCTTCCTCTCAGGCATGGAACCCTCATTCTCCTCGGAAACCGTATGTTGTATATGTGTGTGTATCTGTCTTTTTTTTAGTCTCTTAATTCTATAATTCTACAGCTTTAAGTGGGGGCTGGTTGAATAGACAGACGTAGGAAATGCTTTGAGCTGCTGAAACTTAACATTTTTCAGCAGTAGATTTCAGTCACGGGCATTTGCTATTTTTGGACTGACTCATGTGAAGTTGCAATAATTGAGAAGCATGTTATGTGTTTCCTAAGAGTTCATTTTACCCAGAACTATTTGGATAGAATGTACAGAGTGCTCTTTGGCTATGTGGGCATGCTCAGATAATACTGGAGTCTCCTGAGTCTCCTGTATGATGTGGGCTGCTTCAGGGCAGAGTTGATGTTACCCTCATTCAGGCTAAATAGTTATCAGAAAATAAGTGTTTTTCTTCAATGACCAAAAAGAGTTTGGTTTGCCTTTTGCAGCTTAGGAAAGTTTGGGTTAAATTAGAGGGTGCCAGGCACGCATAACAAATAAGACTTTGGATTAGAGCCATTTGGAATATTTCTCGCATTAAAAAGAGAATGCTCTTTTTAATTTTTCTTTTTAATATTTCTCGCATTAAAAAGAGTAGCTCTTACCACTGAGCTACTGGTTTTCAGTGTATTTTTCCCAAAGACTTGGCAATTTTCTGAATTGTAAAGCAGTATGCACATACCTTAGTGCTAATTATGTCTCCAGATCAGCAGAACAGATCCCTGAGATACAACTGGATAGGGGATGATCCAGCTTTATACAACATAACCACCATATTCACATTTCGTCCATAGTCTTGAGTAGAAAACAGCCTCAAGCTAGATTGTACACCATGCTTTTCTGATTTGACTTGATAAATGATGCATATATATTTCTCAGAGATAAATGCTAAAGCAAAGCAGATTCTTTATAGTTATACCTGATTCTAAGATTAGTGTACATTATATTGTTTGCTGTTGAGCCACTGGATTTAAGATCCAAACAGATCTTATCTATATTTTATTAAGAATGCTAGCCCAGGTTGAATGGGGTGGTCTGAAGGAAAGAATCCTTAAGAGAACCCTGAAAGGATAGGGATAGAGACTGATAGTAAAACAGAAGTTAACTCTTTTTCTTTATTATTGACAGTCCAAAGGGAGGAGGGAAATGTAAAACATTATTTAAACATTCTTAGTTGATTGCATTAATTCATGAGAACAGAAAGTTTGCTAAAAAAAAACAACCAAAAAAAAAACCTTAGTGCTTGAATAAATGATAGTAGACTAAACTGTTTCTATGCTTCCCTCCCCATGTCACTTGCTCAAACTATTATCAACTCTGATGAGCCAAAATTCTCTCATTGAAATCTTTGAAATGTTCAGAAATGAGGTACTTGCTCCAGCATCTGGAATTCTTAATAAGACTATCAGGTATACCAGAGTACTATAGATTTGGGTTCAACTGCCATCTCTTTGTACGAAATTGCAACATGCTTTGTGACTAGTTCATTTCAACTATAGAGTGACCAATCTGAGGGAACACTTAAGAAGGGAAATTAGTTTTCTGATTCTAGAAAATTAGAGTTTTAGAAAAGTGAAACATTGTAGAACCCATTCTATAAATGCTGAACATATCTATATTTCAATTTTCTATTTACTGATATTAGAGGGAAGGAGGAAGGAAGAGAGAGACAAACATCTATTTGTTCTCCTACTTATATATGCATTCATTTGTTGATTCTTGTATGTGTCCTGGCCGGGGATCAAACCAACAATCTTTGTGTATTAGGATGACACTAACCAGTTGAGTTACCTGGCCAGGGACATACCTATATTTTAAATAAAAAGATGGCAATATCCCCAGATGTTGACCAGTTCTAAAATTTGGAACTTTTATTTTTTCGTAATAACCCTGCAACACCACACATAATGTTAGTTATGTATGTAATGCAAATGTTCTAGACAATTACTTGGCAATATTGACATTGCCTAAGTTTTTTATGTAAATGCCCGGAATTTACAATGGCAGTTCAGAACATGCATGTGTAGTCACTTGGTCATATATATATAGATGCTGTGCCTTTTGAATAATTTACATTGGGTTGTCACTTTATTAAACAATGTATTTTTGAAAGATAAAACTTCCCACACATCTAAACTTTCAACTGCTGCTTGACCTAAATCTCATCATTCTCTAGGGGTTAGAGTGCCACATAAAGGTCAAACCCCATGGGAACAATGCAAAGGTCTGCCCACATTATTTTACAATTGTAAGATTTCTTTTTAAATAAATTTCATTCAGAAGAAATAGCTATAGCCCTAGCCATTGTGGCTTAGTTGGTCAGGCATTGTCCCACAGTCTGAAAGGTCACAGGTTTGATGCCTGTCAGAATATGTGCTTGGGTTGAAGGTTCAGGTCCCAGTATGTTCCCCTCTCTCTAGAATCAATAAAAGAAAAAATATTTAAATATATTTTATTGATTCTGCTTTTACAGTTGGCCCAGTTTTCTTTGCTTTGCCACCCTCTTCCTGGTACCTCCCTTGCCTCCAGCAATTCCCTCTTACCTTAGTTCATGTCCATGGGTCATGCATATAAGTTCTTTGGCTTCTCCATTTCCTATACTATTCTTAACATCCCCCTATTTATTTTGTATCTGCAAGTTATGCTTCTTGATCCCTGCACCTTTTGCCCCATTCTCTTCCTTCGCTCTCCCCACTGACAGCCCTCCATATTATCTCCATATCTGTGGCGCTATTCCTGTTCTAGTTGTTTGCTTCATTTGTTTCTGTTTTATTTACTTAAGATTTTATTATTTTTAGAGAGATAGGGAGGGAAAGAAACATCAATGTATGGTTGCCTTTCACCTCCCTTCAGCTAAGGACCTGGCTAGATACCTGGCTGGGAACCTGGTTATGTGCCCTGGCTGGGAATCGAACCAGTGACCTTTGGGTTCGCAGGCTGGTGCCTTACCCACTGTGCCACCAACCAGGGCTGTTATGGATTTTTAGGTTCATTTGTTGATAGGAGTTTGTTGTCATTTTACTGTTCGTAGTTTTGATCTTCTATTTTTTAAATGTGTATCTTTAACATTTAATTTAATAAGGGCTAGTTTTACCCTGTCTGGGAAGCACTTTTATCTGCCCTTCCATTCTTTTTTTTTTTTTTTTTTTAAGATTTTATTCATTATTTCCAGAGAGAAAGGCAGGGAGAGAGGAAAAAAGGGAGAGAAACATCAATGTATGGTTGCCTTTCCCCTGCTTCCAGCTAAGGACCTGGCTGGAGACCTGGCTTGCAACCTGGTTATGTGCCCTGGCTGGGAATCGAACCAGTGACCATTGGGCCGGCACCTTTCCACTGAGCCACCAGCCAGGGCTTGCCCTTCCATTCTTAATGATAGCTTTGATGAATAAAGTAATCTTGGTTTTAAGCCCTTGCTTTTCATCACTTTGAATACTTCTTGTCAGCAGAGTTTCTTTTGAGAAATCAGCTGACAGTCTATGGGAACTCCTTGGTAGGTAACACTCTTTCCTCTTCCTGCTTTTAAGATTCTCATTATTTTTATACCTTTGGCAATTTAATTATGGTGTCTTGGTGTGGTCTTCTTTGGGACTCCTTGTTTGGGACTCTCTGTGCTTCCTAGATTTGTATGTCTATATTTCCTTAATCATATTAGGGAAGTTTTCCTTCATTTTTTCTAATAAGTTCAATTTCTTGTTCTTCCTCTTCTCCTTCTGGCACCCATGTGATTCAGATATTGGTACATTTTAAGTTGTCCCAGAGGTTCCTAAGCCCCTCCTCATTTTTTTAATTCGTGTTTCTTCATTCTGTACTGGTTAACTGTTTATTTCTTCCTTATATTCCAAATTGTTGATTTGAACCTTGGCTTCCTTCCCTTCACTATTGGTTTTGTATGGATTTTCCTTAGTTTCATTTAATATAGCCTTCACTTCTTCCTTTATGCATTTGCCATACTCAGTCTTATCTGTCAAGTGTGTGAGCGTCATTATCACCAGTGTTTTGAACTCTGCATCTGTTAGCCTGGTTATCTCCTCGTCACTTAATTCTCCCACTGGCACCTTGATCTGCCCCCTATTTTGGGCCATACTTCTCTTGTCTCCTCAACTTGGCAGGCTCCTGTATTTGCCCCTGTGTCTTAGGTAGAGCTGGCACACCTGTTACATTGTCAGGGTTGAAGCCTGAAGTATTTGTCAGTGAGGGGCAACCTGTTTCAATGCCTTGTGGTACTGTCTGGATAAGTATTGCTTCTTTATATCTCTGTTTGTTGGACTTCTATGCAGTTCAGTTTTCTGGTGGTTCTGGTTCTTTTTTGTTTTGAGGTAGATGTAATACTTATGGTTGTGGAAGGAGGCAAAGCGTGTCTTGGCCAGAAGTCTAAGAAAAAGAAATTTTTAAATGTATCGTCCTCCTTTGGTTAGAGCTCACAGTCATGTTTTTTTTTTTTTTTTTTTCAAGTTAGAGAATAGCTAGAATAGTGATTTGATGAGAAGTATACAACACTACATCAGGAGACTGTTTCAAGTCAAAAGTATTTCCGTACTATCAGTGCTCAAAATGCCTTTGTCTCCTCTTTAAAATTAGTGAACTCAGGCCCAGGCTGGTGGCTCAGTGGAAAGGTGACAGCCTATGAACCTAAAGGTCACTGGTTAAATTCCCCAATCAGGGCACATTACCAGGTTGCAAGCCAGGTCTCCACCCAGATCCTTAGCTAGAGGCAGGTGAAAGGCAACCATACATTGATGTTTCTCTCCCTCTCTGCCTCTTTCTCTTCCTTTCTCTAAAAATAATCAATAAAATCTTAAAAGAAAAAAAGTTAAAAAAAAAGTGAACTCATCTGACAGTATTATATCCCTAAAGACTGATGGAGAAAGGTTAAGAACTCCAACTTAAAGCTTAAAAACATTTGTCATAGATTAGTTTAATTCATATCAGAAATGATTAAATGCCAGCTCCAATACATTTTATCTGGAACAAAGAGGTAGTGTAAACCAATTATTTGTTCATTGGACAATTATTGAGTCTGCTATGTATGAGGGTTTAGGATTTAAGATGGGCTTGTATCATTGTACAGTACAGACATCTTTTCTGCCCTCATGCAGCTAACATTCTCATTGAGGGAGATGACAGCAAATATCATCCTAACAAGTAAACAGTGGAATATGTTAGAGAAGGATGGGCTGTAAAAATAACAAAGATTAGAAGTACAAGGGGTAGACTACCACTTTTAATGGGATAGTAATTATAAGTCTCATTTAAAAACAAGAAACACTAGAGGAAGTGCTTGAAAGACAAAGTAGGAAAATTTGAAATATATGAAGTCTGTCCCAAAAGTATCGGCTGGGTAAACTATTTTAATTATATTGACATTGGCTCGGTAATTTCAGGATAGACCTTGTATTAGCCCAGGAAATATGATTAGACTCTGTCCTTTAATTCTCACTGGCTATTAATGAAAAATTTAGTTGTTTGAAGTCTGAGTATAAGTAGAATATATGCACACTGTTTAGTTTGAATTTGGGTGAAAGAGAGTATTTTATGTTCAGTGGAAACTTGTGAGGAAAAGTTTATGAAGAATCATTTCTGGGGAGTGTAGAAGCCTAATTCAAGTTGGCTTTTCTTTTTCCTGGTGGTTCCTCATGCATATTGTCTAATTTGAAATATTAAGATGTAATTTAATTGTATTCTGACCCTTAAGTTCAGGGAAGAGATTTTTTATGAAGGTCCAAAGAAATGCATAGGAATATGTATGGTCAAGTTACATATCAAACAATGGTCAAGTTTATTTTACCTATACTTGAAGAAATGCAATTGCTAATTAAAATGAGATCTTATTTTCACTTGTCAAGTATAGTTAAATCCAAAGATGTGGTACCTGGTGCTGACACAGTCATTCACCTGCACTGTTGGTAGTAGTATAAACTGCTGTAATTTCTGGAGGACAATTTGGTAATCTACTGAAGTGCAAAACATATACATGCTCTGATACACTGCTAGGAATTTACATTATCAGTATATTCACAGATGTTCCCCAGGATAAACATAAATCTATTATAGCATTCTTGGTAATTTTAAAAAGGGAAGAATTTATTTGTTTTTTTTAATATTTACATATATTATATATATATGGTTTTTTCTTTTCTTTTTTTTTTTTTAATTTTATTGTTGTTGTATTACATCCATCCCCTTTTTGCTCCCCTCTGTCCGCCTCCCCACTCACCCATTCCCCCCAAAGTCAATCCCACCTGTTGTCCATGTCCATGGTTCCTTTATACTAGGTTCTTGTCTAAGCTGCTCCCCTTCTGGGAAGAATTTATTTTTGATGCTCAGTTGAAATTCAACATTAAATACCTTTGACATCCCCCTTTTTCCCCACAAAGATGATACAGCTTTCTTCCATGCTGAGGAACTGGATCCCATATTACCCTATTTGATGGTTATCAAGTGGGTTTGCAGGAAATTTTTTACCTCTTTAAAGGTAAAGGCTTTTCATTTATTCTCTTAATGGCTGTCACTGGTCATATTCAGAAAGAAAGATCTAATATGCCCAAGATGATTCTCACAAAAGAGCTATTAGAAACAGAATGAGCAACAGTAGGAAGCTGCTTATTGAAAAACAAATCCTTAAGATGTAAGTGCTACCTGGATTAGTATGTGAGGATGAAATAGGGAGTGGATAATCTAGAAGTTTACCATAACTCTGCATCTTCAATAATTCTTTTAATTTTTAAAAACTCCATTTTCATTTTGAAGAACGTTAACTGCCAACTAGGCCACAAACTTTAAAAGCAACAGAAGAAGTTGTAATTTGTATTATATTTTTCTAAATTAATGCTGCTTTTATATTCTGCATTATTGCATTTATACTTCTACATTTTAGCTATATTTTTTAAATAAAATATGGGTTCTTGTATGAAACAGTCCAATTTTTGCCTGTTTAATCCTATTTACCCCAGTACAAGGTATGGTAAATTGCTTGCATCATTTAACTCCGTGTTATTCTCCATTGAGTTAATTATATGCCAGATTCCCTTTGAGTTTTGGAGCTGGAAAAGGAGAAATAGGAAGGAAAGCCAAGTCAGAATATCCAGAGGGTACCTGTTCATACATACCTCAAACAATGAACAAGATCTAAAGAACTACACATAATTAATTACTTCATTTGGGTACGAAAGCTGAATTAAGTAAAACTACTGTTGGTTCTCACTGACCAGATTGTGGTTTTAGCTGACCTGGGTCAACATTTTCACCTTGGAGGCAAGAGCTCTAGGTTGTATTGCCAGTAGGGCCTCAGTTTTCTCTAAAAAGGAGAATGGTATTAGCAAGAGACTGAGGCTCAAGAAACCTGGCTTATCCTCCCAGCTTTACTACAACTAGATAGTAACTTGGAAAATTCAGTTAACATTCCAGAGCTTTTATTTCTCATCTATAAAATAAGGCTTTTTAAAAATTCTCACCCAAAGATATATTTATTGATTTGAGAGAGAGAGAAGCATCAATGTGAGAAAGAAACATTGTTCAGCTGCTTCCCGTACACACCCCAACCAGGAATCAAACCCACAAGCTTTTGGTGGTGTACAGGATGATGCTCCAGCTAACCGAGCCTCCCAGCTAGGGTTGAAAGTGGATTAAACAAATGAAAATCCCTGACCTCCGAACCTAAATTGGGTCATTCCATTCTGTCACCCAACATTCTGAAAGGCTTTCTAAAGCTGTTGACCATTGTGTCTCAAATTTCTCTTCTCAAGGATGAGGAAATCTAATTCATCCATTTCTTCTTGTCATGTTGTAGTCCATCTCTGATCCTAATCCACTTATGAGCCTTTGGCCCTTTTCCGCATCCCCTCCAACTACTCCTTCTTTCTACAAAATGGATGGAACACAGAGTATGTATGTTTATACAGTAGATACATGTCATCATACATTTGTCAAAACATAAATACTAAGATAACCTATGGACTTTTTTCTTTTTTTTTTCCCAAAGATTCCATCTATTATTTTTAGAGAGAGGGGAAGGGAAAGAGGCAGAGAAGGAGAGAGAGACATCAATGTATGGTTGCCTTTCACCTGCCTCCAGCCACAGACCTGGCTGGAGACATGGCTTGCAACCTGGTTATGTGCCCTGGCTGGGAATCCAACCAGTGACCTTTGGGCTTACAGGCCCCAGTGCCTTATCCACTGTGCCACCAGCCAGGAACCTGTGGACTTTGATGATAATGATGTGTCGATGTTGTTCATCAGTTATAACAAATGCATTTCATGAGGATGTTGATAATGGCAGAGATTGCATGTGGCAGGGACAAGGAATAATGGGATTTATGTACTTTCTGCTCAATTTTGCTCTGAACCTAAAACCAAAACATAAGCTCTACATTAAAAAAATATATATACAATAAGGCACCAGCCTGCGAACCCAAAGGTCGCAGGTTTGATTCCCCAGCCAGGGCACATAACAAGGTTGCAAACCAGGTCTCCAGTCAGGTCTGTGGCTGGAGGCAGGTAAAATGCAACTATACATTGACGTCTCTCTCCCTCTCTGTCTCTCTCCCTTCCCCTCTTTCTAAAAATAATGAAATAAAAACTTTTTTAAAATTAAATATATATATATACGTGTGTGTGTGTGTGTGTGTGTGTGTGTACGCATTTTCCAAAGACTCTCAGAAATGGACAGAGACCAGAGACTTGGGTCTTAATCTTTGCATATATTCCGTTTCTAGTCAGTTAATTGAATTTTAAAAGCAGTTTCTTAACTAATCATAATTTTTTAATTATAAACTACTTACAGAAAGTAAATGAGGGATTTTGCCTTACATAAACTGGAGCCAATAGGGTGTATTAAACAAAAAACTTTAACTTCCGTAGCTGAAAGTCTTTTTTAAAGCAAGAGTTGCAAACTTTCTGTTCCCTAAATGAGTGTTGTCTTAGACTTTGACACTGTATGTTGAGCTTAAGAAAATCAGACCACTGAATGTGATGGCACCTATTTTCAGGTTCAGGCAAGTAAGATCAAGGTTGAAGGCTCTTAGGTATTTAAGGAATGAATTATTTTTTATGAAAACTCCTAATTTGTAAAAATCAGATGTCCAGGAAATTAATTAGGCCACCCTCTAGTTTTACATTTCCAACCTCAATCCCATAAGCACCAGTTCTTTCTTAGGTACTTTGATTCATTTTTGTTTGCTTGCTTGCATTTAATTATATTTTATTTATGATGCTATTACAGTTGTCCTGATTTTTCCACCTTTGCTCCTCCTCTATCCACTCCCTTAGGCAATCTCACCACCATTGTTCTTGTCCATGGGTCATACGTATAAGTTCTTTAGCTATTTATTGCATTTCCTGTATTGTACTTTACACCCCCATGGCTATTCTGTAACTACCTATTTGTAATTATTAATATTTTAAGTATATTTTATTGGTTATGCTGTCCCAATTTCCTTTCCCTTTCTTCCCCTCCACCCAGGACCCGTCTTCCCTCTCCAGTCCCACCTTCCTTAATTCATATCCATGGGTTATATATGCATGTGCCCTGATTTCACCCTTTCCTATATTATTCTAAACTTCTCCCTGTCTATCTTGTGCCCCCCAATTATGTTTCCTAATACCTGCACCATTTCCCCATTTCTCCCTGTCCCCCTCCCAGCTGATAACCTGCCAAATGCATCTTCCCTGTCCCAGCTCTGCCCCTCCTACCTGTCTGGATGAGTATTTCTTTTTTATATCTTTGTTTGATGGACTTCTGTGCAGCTTGATTTTCCAGATTTTCTGGTTGTCTCTAGTTTTGAGGTAGATATATTCCTTCTGGATTGTGGAGGGGGGAGGCACAGCGTGAATACCTGAATGTCCATCTTAGCCGGAAGTCTCCCTTGATTCATTTTAGGCTTCATAAATCACACAAGTCCCATGATTGACAAGTGGCAAAGCAAGGACTCAATTCCATTTCCTCTGCCAGACTAGCACTCTTCCAACCCCATTTTACTAGTATAATCTGGCCTGTTGTCTTAAGCTTAATGCTGTGAAACAATAGAATACTATATACAACAGTATCTCAAGACAATGGGTAAAAGAATGAGAAACTGGCCATTTGGTTGTTTTTTAATAGCAAACCTAAGTTTAGAAGGGGTACATTTCTGTAATTAGCCAGTTAATACCCATAGCATCAGTCTCCACCTTGCTTTCTGCTCTTTCTTGGTTATATTTCTACATTGATTCATATGGCTAGTCTTAGAGAATATTTGGAGCCACTAGAGCTCTATGCAGTTTAGTGGGTAATTAAATAGTAAATAAAAATGAAACCAGGTTATTTTCAGTTAAAATAGCTTTGTATCTATCCCACTCCCCACTCCAAAGCCATCTATGGCTGGTAATATTTTGAAAAGAATAAATTGAAAGAAATCTTTGTTCATCTCACATGGACTTGAAATAGCCCATTGGGCGCTATTTTTTCTTTATTTTATCAATTGTCATACTTGCTATTTTGGGATATGGAAAATTGTGTTTATTTTTTATTCCTGAACCTCCAGTATGGGCTGTTGTTCACCTGGGACTTTGGAGGTATAAAAATAGATAAGTATTTTCAAGAGATAGCTTATGTAGCACAGACATACTCACTATGGTGAATATGAGTTCTAAAACACTATAGCATTACCTGTAGTATTACCTCCAGGTAGGTACTTTTCTAGATATAAAATATGCTTGGGAATAACTAATGATTTACTTTATACTTCTGAAATTTGAGTGTCTTGTTTTTTTAACATTGAAGGTGTAATCTCACATAAAATGAAACTTAAATCAACCTGGTCTACCAAAGACTTTATTTTTTATCGTGTGCCTGCTGTTTTGAAAATGTTTGTTTACAAACAGCATATATTATTTTTCCTTAAGAAAAATAAAAAGTAATTAGGGACTAAGCCAATCAGCATTTCTGAAGAGCACTAATACAGTGATACCTGTATTAGTTATAATTCCAGACAAAATTAAATATTTGTCATTTTGACCAGCCTACACTATGCACATTTATTATGGGGGAATGTACAGTGTATAGGGCCTTCGGAAATCTTAAAAACAACATGACCCTTTTGTGAACTTGAAATTGGAGACTACTGTTCAAAACTCTTGTCTCATGACATTATAAAAGACTTTTATTATACTATTTCATTTTATGAACTCAATTTTATATGATTCTACATATCAAATTCTATGTGATTTGTAGACGGTACTTGGGGTTTACCTGGCCCTTCCTTGGTAAGTGGGTAGTATTCCCATTATGGCTTTATGGTACTTTGCAACTATTAAACAGCTCCCTGCAGCACCTTTGAGCCCCTGGAGTGATAGATGACATTGTGGTATGTGATTCCTTTGAGGTAGGCAGAGCCTAAATAAGTAACTTTCATTGCTAATTGTACTTACTCAGTTAAGTGTCTCCTATACAGGACAGGTAATTAGCTAAGTTTCCAAAGAAGGTCAGTGCTGGTGTTCTCCCTTCCTAAAACTGCCATAATTCTTACACTGGTTTTGGCACCAAACAAAAGCCTCTGTTGCTCTCCTTCCTGAATTAATTGGTTCTAAACAATAAAAGAAAGTACTGGACTTATTTAAAGGTTCATATGACCATATTAATCTCAAAAGATTTTAAAAACACTTCCAGTTTCTTACTTTGTTGTATTTTTTTCTGCTCCCTCACCCACTGGCTGGTTATGGGTATTTGCTTACGCATAAAGAGAGCTGTATATCAAACAAAACCTATTTCTTTTTGAATGCCAATGAGAGGTAAATGCAGTTAGGAACTTTTTAGCAAAATTGGTTGCCAGGAGAAGAAATTCCTTGAGGAATGTGCAGCCAACTGATTCCACACATTTTAAATTTAGTGTTTTCCTTGCAAAATCTGTTCTTTGCTATCTAAGATACAGATTACAGATAGTAATTAATTTATTCGATTTATTCTCCCCCCCCCCCTTGACTCTACTTTGCCCATTTTTTTTCCATTATGGGAAAAATTTAGTTGATTATCAAGCATCAACATCAAGAAACAGCAAGATCCTGGTCTTTGGACATTTTTCCACAGTAGATCCTTTACGAATATATATAATACAGAAAAGGGTGAAAGAGGAGAACATTAGGCATTTTATCTGAAAAATAAAGGGTTCATGAAGTCTGGCAGCTGAGATTGGCTTTAATGATATGGGAATTCCTTTGGAATTAACCTTGGTATTTATAACGAACATCTTTTGTCTGGGATTTGCTTTGAAATAACTGCAAGGGAGGGGACTGCAGGCCATGAGTTATGCTGGATGAAGACTGCACGGGATTCATTATCTTCTCTGCTTTTAAATATGTTAATAAACAGGTTTTTAAGAGGCATCTTTCCTAGGAATTTTGGAATGATAAAATCTGTTTCCTTAATGAAATTTTCTACATCCCAGTACTCAACAGTATTGACCACAATAAAGATACTATTGTAGGTTTGTATTACTGAAAGAAAAAATACTTTACTGTCAGAGGTAATTCTGAAGTTGGTAGGTAATTTTTATGTTATTATCCAGATTATGTTATATTTATTTGGCAGTATGTAAATTTATATCATAAAAGTAGCATTAAAACATTTCTTTATAAAGTAACACTTAAACGTTTTCAGATTTTTTTAAAGGAAACCTTTCATGTCATCAAATAAAATATCCCTGATACATCTCTGGATAGCTCCTTAATTAGAAACCTGTTTCTCAGTCTCTATCCTAACTTGACTTTGCTACTAAAATGCCGACTTAATTCTCAGTCTCTTCTATATTTTAGATTGACCACTTATATTAAAACACCAATGCAAGTTGATATGCTAAACTTTAAAACACTACTGACAAACCTTTTTTAAAGGGTCAGATAATAAATACTTTAGGCATTGAGATCCACATGTATTCTCTATTGCACAGTCTTCTTTGTTGTTGTTGTTTACAATTCTTTAAAAATGTAAAAGTAGTTCTTAGCTCTTTTGTAAGAGCTTTTTAAAAATGGAAGACCGTAGCTGGCTAACTCCAACTACAAGTTGTTTTTTAGTTCGATGCTTAGAGAAATAAAATGTAAATGCACATTATTTTTTTTATTTTTAAATTTTTTATTTAATTTTATTCTTGTTGTATTACATTTATCCCCTTTTTACTCCCCTTTGTCCCCTTCCCCACCCACACATTCCCCACCAAAGTCAGTTCCACTTGTTGTCCATGTCCATAGTTCTTCCGCACTAGTTTCAAATGCACGTTATTTTTAAAGGTAAAATTATGGCTCTCATTTTTCTTTTCTTTTTTTTTAAACATTATAATTATTATTTCCAGAGAAAGAGGAAGGAGGGAGGCAGACAGGGAGAGAAACATCAATATAGGGTTGCCTTTCACCTGCCTCCAGCCACGGACCCAGCTGGAGACCTGACTTGCAACCTGGTTATGTGCCCTGGCTGGGGAATTGAACCAGTGACCTTTGAGTTCGCAGGCCGGTGCCTTATCCACTGTGCTACCAGCCAGGGCTCAAAGGTATTTCCTAATTCACTAATTAACTAGTTCTTAGGGACCAGTAAGATGATAAAATTGGTCCAAATGAGAATTGGACCTAAGGAAATGTATATTCTTTACCAGATGAAATTTATTTGCATTGCATCACCAACACTAACCACAAAGTAATTTCCATCTCTACAGAGCTGCAAATTATGTAGCCAAAGACATAGAGGCAAACCTTTACACAATCATACAATCCCAGAGAATCCAATAGACAACACTGGGTATTCCCTTGAATAGACAAAAGATTTTAGTTTTTCAAAGTTTTTACTGGCACTCTTCCATCCTTCCTGTGATCATAAATAATTCCAAGGATTACCCTGATCACAAAATGATTAGTCTCATTAAGTTTGACCTGATTATTTATATAAGTGCAGTAACTATTAATAAATCATACAACATTCTTATATTTTCTTGGCAAATTCAGAGCCATACAGTTTTGAGCTTTTACTAAGATTACGAGATGAACTTCTGCTGGAAGTTTTGATAAAGAATCTTAGATTGAACTTGAAAACACATCTATTATTTGCTATTCCAAGGTTAGAAAAACATGCCTAAGAAACTCTCTCACTAGATTTCAACTGCAGTGCTGATAAATTTGGGTGAGTTAATCTCTTCTTCAAGTCCGAGCCAGCCTGTGAACCCAAAGGTCGCTGGTTCAATTCCCAGCCAGGGCACAGAATCAAGTTGCAAGCCAGGTCTCCAGCCAGGTCTGTAGATGGAGGCAGGTGAAAGGCAATCATACATTGATGTCTCTCTCCTCTTTGCCTCTCTCCTTTCCCCTCTCTAAAAATGATAAAATCTTTAAAAAAAAAAAAAAGTCCCCAACATTTGCAGAGGCTTACCTGGAAGTAAGTGACCTTCCTTACCACCTGTAAGCCAGGGACTTGGTAAATAAGGCATCAGGAACCAGATCAGTTATTTTTTTTCCTGAGAAAGGCTTCTTTATAAGCATTGGCTCCATATATAGTAAAATCAACTATTGTTCCTTAATGTGGTTCTCTTTTGGTTTCTCACCCAACAGAAGAGAAACAGTTGTTACTCTTTAACAGCGACCATCAAATTATCAATGATAAAAATCAAATTCTCTCAATTAATGATGCCATCAATGAGGAGTAAGTTATCAACTGTGCATAAAACCAGAAGTGAAAACAAAAGCAACAAGAGAAAAAAAAAACTTGAGAAAACCAGAAAGTCAGCAAAATTAAAGTTCTATTGCTACATGGTATTTACTTTGGGAGCCAAGAAGGTATATACCCAAGCTTATGCAGCCAGTGAGGGACAATTCAGTGGAATGTCAGAAACTATTTTAGGATAATTTGGGGTTTTTTGCCATTTTTTTTTAGGATTTTATTTTAGAGAGAGAGGAAGGAAGGGAGGCAGACAGGGAGAGCGACACCAATGTATGGTTGCCTTTTTCCTTTTCCCCTGCCTCCAGCTACAGACCTGGCTGGGGAATCAAACCAGTGACTTTTGGGTTTTCTGGCTGGAGTGTTATCCACTGTGCTACCAGCCAGGGCTTAGGATAATTTTCTAAGAGGTAAAATCATGACATACAAATATATAATAAGCACTTCTTATACACACAAGGTCTACTTGAGGTAAGGGCACCTCTCAGGGCTGCTGTTTTCTTCTTCTTCTTCTTCTTTTTTTAATTTTATTACTGGTGTATTACATCCACCCCCTTTTTGCTCCCCTCTGTCCCCCTCCCCACCCACCCATTCCCCCAAAGTCAATCCCGCCTGTTGTCCATGTCCATGGTTCCTTTATACCAGGTTCTTGTCTAAGCTGCTCCCCTTTCTTGCCTCTGCCTCCCCCCTCCCCCCACCCCCTTTACCCCTGACCACTGAAGGCTTATTCCTTGTATTCATATATGCTGTCTTCTTTATGGTAACTCATCCAGTCAAGGCAATTTTGATCTTATGTCACCTTATCTCACCATACACTTTAATGATCTCAATGGTAAGAAAAGAGCCTTATACCCTATCAGTGTGGCTCAGTTGGTTGGAGTGTTATCTTGTAGAACAAAGGGTCATGGATTTGATTCCTGGTCAGGGTACATGCCTGAGTTGTAGGTTTAATCCCCTGTCTGGACACATAGGAGAGGGCAGCTGATCAATGTTTTCTGTCCCCTTCCCCACTTTTTCTTTCTCTGTATGCTATGAAAAAATGTCCTTGGGTGAAGATAATAAAATAGAGCCTCAAAACAGTTTCTGTTTTGGCTTTCTTCGAGCAGTGAAATTAAAAATAATTTTTGCTTTCTTTTATGCCCATTGATGTTTTCGAAGTTTTCTACAATGAACACAATTGTCTTTTAAAAGAAGTTATATTAAAAATGCTAATGAACAAGAATTAAGCAAACATCAAATAGCATTGATGCCAATGGTGCAGGATTTCTTTTTTGTCATTTTTTTTTATAGAAACAAATATTTACTCTGTTGAAAATAAAGACAAAATTTGTGTTAAATCATAAAAATTTTTACTAATTTGGTCTGGGGAGTCAAGATCAGAGTTTTGTTCCTGTAGAGATAAAATAGAAGTTTTCTGGAACCATGCATAACTTCAAGAATTTTCTTCAAATTTGTTCAAGGTGCGTTGAATCCCATTGAGAGGGTTTCACCTAATTTAATTGGAAGAATGCTGTATATGAAGCTGATAAGTGCTGTTTGGAAAGACTTTCTTTGATGTTTTAGTACTATGATGGCCTGAGCTTCCAGCCCCTACTTAACTAGAACCGAAACTATCACAGCTTTAGGCTCAGAGAAAAGATTGTACTGTAGTGTATCAAACTGTCTTCATGTCCAATTCCTTTCTGCATATTAACCAGAGAAAAATGTTACTAGATATTATACATTATACATGCCTACACAATATTTTATAATCATTTAAGTACCTCCTATGTGCATTCTCCAAAACTGCTTTGACAAATGAAAAAATAAAGCTCAGATCTGATAATGTGCCTAAATCCCAAAGTGATATTTTCAGGCAGGAATGGTATCTTTTAAGATGTTTAGTGTTTTCATGTAGTGTCATAATATTCAATAAATAGTATGTGCTGGTACAGGGACTTGAGCCTAGGCTTACAATTGTGGTGTTTTAGTCTGTTGCTTAAACTTCACAGAACTCCAGTGCCTTTCATTCAGAAGTGTTTTGTTTTATGTTTATTTTTTTCCCTCTTTTTGTAGCAAATAAGAGTAGTGTCAATGTCATGCTCAATTTTCATTTAAATTATTTTGGGAACCTAATGTTAAAAAGAAGAAAATAATAATTAGAAAAGCATGAAAGAGCCTTGGCTGGTGGCACAGTGAATAAGGCACTGGCCTGCAAACACAAAGGTTGCTGGTTTGATTCCCCAGCCAGGGCAAGTAACCAGGTTGCAAGCCAGGTCTCCAGCCAGGTCTGTGGCTGGAGGCAGGTGAAAGGCAACCATACATTGACGTCTCACTCTCTCTCTCTCTGCCTCTCTCCCTTCCCCCTCTCTAAAAATAATAAATAAAAATATTTTAAAAAAAGAAAAAAGAGAGAAAGAAAAGCATGAAAGAAATATGTCCTGAAAATCTTTAGTCCTTTATCAAAACATGGGAACATTGTTTTTTCTTTGTATTTATTGAACCACGTTAGCAGTGTTACTTTATTTAGAACATTTTTACTTTTAAGTTATTCTCTAAATCTCACCTGGTTTTAAATGGGAAAACAAACATGAATGTTGAATTAATGCCTTGTAATTTAAATTCAACTAGTTTGGTGCTTTTGTAATTTATAAAAGATGCTCACAGCTCCAGAAGAGAGGCAGATACTGTCTGTGATCTCTGTTCTCAGAGTCAGACTTCATTTGCATTAGCAGCTTTAGCAAACTACACACACACACACACACACACACACACAGATGCTTGTTTGGCAGAAGCCTTCTGTTTATTCAGCACAGAGTCCTCCCAGGCTCCCAGATGTAGAAAGCTCTAAGAGCTGATGCAAGAGACACAGCCAAAACTGTATGTAGGCTGAGGTGGGCACTGCGGAGGATTGGCTATGCGGGATGTTGATGTGGTGCGGCTGTACCTGCCTGTTCTGTGAAAGGCCTTTCTCTGAGGCTGTGAAGGTGAGAGACCCAGGGATCCACTAGAAGCTTCATTCCGCCTGGCTCTTCTTGGGGGAATGCATTCCCTGTGGTATCTGTCCTCATTTGCAGCATTATTCTTGGAAACCAAGTATGTGCAGCCGTGACAGACTATGCCACAGCTCCTCTGCAGTTTGGAAGCTGGAACAAATGGAAAGAGCTTTTGTAGCCAAAAGAGGTTGTGATTTGATTTCATGATCCAAGCTTGCTCTGACAGTGCACAAATGAAGGATGAGCTTTGTGGCAAGCAAAATCAGCATACTGCCTGACTGGGGGTTTTGGTAAGATAAATGTGTTGGTTGTGTATTTGGTTTTGTTTTTTCTGATTTTTGTTGCTTGCTTGTTTTACTTTTCTCTATCAGTACGTAGATTGTGTCTTGGCAATGACCAAAACATTTTGCAGATTCACGTTTGATTGAAAGGAATGGCCAAGAGAGCTAGAAAGGAAAACATTATTTCTGGCCATTCAGTTGTGACCTTCAGAGATAACTGCTAAATTTTCTCAAATATCTGTGAACAGGCAGAACCCAAAAATTTAGGAGGAAAAAATGCTTTCTAACAGATATACTTTCCCTTCTTTGAATAGTCATAATTATACCCTTTCCCCCACAGCTTTTCCCTAAGACCTGAAATGGAGAAGAAAAAAATAAAGGCTTTCTGCTCTAAGTTATTGCCACCACATCAGTAATAGGCTGAGAACCTAAGTACGAAGGTAGAGGAAGGCAGGATGAGGAGTCTGCTATTTTCATAGCTGTGCATTGGTGGGTGTTTATCTTGGATTTATTGTCATTGAAGTTCAATATCAAATGGTTGTTAATTCTGTATCTCTTTTCCTGTACTGTGATTTAATCCCTTTTATGTTTTATTTTGTGCATTTTTTGTTTATCAGACCCAGTTCTATCATTATGAAGCCTTTTTCTGTTACTATTAATACATACTAGCTTTTATTAGAGTCAAGATACTTGTAAAAAGTTGCCATGAAATATTTATGGACCCCCAAAAAAGATAAAGACATTTTTTCTTTAAAATCTAGGTTTTGCTTTCAGCACCTTATGGAGTCTTGATTTGGGAATCTTTAATAGGCATTTTATTACAAGTTAAAAAAATGATTAATTTAACATTAGATCTTTGAAATTTTACCAGAGTCACCCTGTTCTACTCTCTTTTATGTTTGATCCTATTACTTATGTTTTGCCTTTCCTCATGCAAAGTTAGGCAGGTATTGATGGAAGGTACGGGAACTTTTATTAGCCTGTCTCACTCAGATCTTGTTCTTGGGCCCCTCTTTTCACCAGGAGAGAAAGCCAAGTGTCTTAAGTTAAGAGTGGGCACAGAAGAGATCCTGTGTTCAGACTTTCTGCTGACTCATTGGTTATGTAAGCCTTGTAAATGCACCTATCCATGTACTCCATTAGGTTACTGGACAGGTGATCCCCTCCCTAATTATCAAGCTTTTCCTAGCTCAGCATCCTTCTGCTGCTTCCTTACGCTTTTCCAGTAACACAGTCTCAACCTTTCACCAAGTGAATTATCAGAAACAGTGAACAGACAAATCCTTTTTCTTTGATCTTTTCTTGAATTGCCATGTTAACTGTATATTTTCATCTTGGTGATGATAAAATTCCAAATTCTGTATTTTCTTGACTCATGTAACACAGTAACAATACTTTTCTTCATTTATCACCTGGTTAAAGTAACAACTTCATTTTCTAACTTTAAGAGCTCAGTTCAAAAAGGGGATGGATGTAATACAACAACAATAAAATTTTAAATAAATAAAGTTAAAAAGAAAAAGAGCTCAGTTCAAATGCCCTTGTTCAGAGAATTATTCTATGACCTCCCAGTCTAAACTAGGTTTTCCTCCCTTTATTCATTTTCTCCTAGCACTTTGTTCTTCTACTTTATAGCATTTTTCAACAATTTATATTATTTGATTACTGGTTTTTCTGTCTCCACCACTTTCCCCCACCAAGCCTTAAGCTTCATGAAGGCAGAGGCTTTCTTTTGTTCATCAGTGAAATGCCTGCCTGAGAGTTGAAGAAAAGACAAGTAGGCCCTATTGCATGTGCAAAGGCCCTATGGTGAGACAAAACAGGATGAGCAGGATGGACTGAATAAAACCATTGTGACCAGAATAGGGAAGCATGTTCTAAGAATAAGCTAGAAAGAGATCCAGAGCCTAATCATGTAGGCCCTGTTTAGATTCTTGTTCTTAATATTTTAAGAGTTGTAGGAAGTTCCTAAAGAAATTTAAACATTGGGTGATTCAGGACTTTTTTTTTTTTTTTTTTTTTTTTTTAATTCTCCAGTGTAACTGAGAGCCTTAGCGAGTACAGATAGGTCATTCAGATTGAGTGGTCCAGAAGAGATGACAAGTTTGTCCTAAAATGGTGGCAGTAGAGATAGATGGAGAGTTTTATAATTTGATGAAAATTTTCAAAATAAAATAGGACTTGATATTGGATTTGATAGACAAAGAGGCATTATCTCAAGAATGGTTCCTGTACCCTGACCAGCATGGCTCAGTTGGTTGGGTGTTGTCCCACAGAATGATGGGTCACTGGTTTAAGTCCCAGTCAGGGCACATGCCTGGGTTGCAGATTCAGTCCCCAGTTGGGGCATGTTACAAGAGGTGACTGATTGATGTTTCTCACATCAGTGTTTCTCTCTTTTTCTCCTCTTCCCCCTCTCTCTAAAAATAAATTTAAAAATATTATTACAAAAAAACAGAAGAAGAATGACATCTTGGCTTCATTCAGTTTGATTTGGTTTTGGCTTGTTTAACCTGATGGATAGTGATAACTTTTCCTGAGATATAGAACATGAGAACCAGAGTTAGAGGAGGATCATGGTTTTTCATTTAAACATGTAGATTTTTATATAATCATGTAGCATTTGGGGTATATAAATTGAGCTTCCAAAGCACATTATGCTACTATTACCTTTGGGAAGCCTTCAGTGGTATCCTAGGAATAAAATCCAAAATAGTAGTTAGGCTTGCCTTCAGAGCTCATCTCCTACCAAAGCCCTCTCCTATGGCCACTTTTATAGCCTCATGAACCATTCAGTTCACCCTGAAGATGTTATTACATTTCCTCCTCCAGGCCTTTCCTCATAGTAGGCTCTCAACCCTCCCTTTTTATAAAAAGAAACTTTTTTTCTTCAAAGTTCACTTCATTTTTCACCTCCTTCAAGAAGACTTCTCTGTTCCTTTTTTCTTCTGAATATATGGCTCCTGTGTTCAAGAAGTACTTTGGCTTCCTATCTACCATATCATTTACTTAATTGGACTCATATTCCAGTTGATCGTTTCCATGTCTCACTAATTCATGTGTTTTAAGAACAGGAATTTACTGTAATTCAGTGCTTTGTATAAGAAAGGATAATTGAACAATGAGTTTTAGAAGCTTTGATCTTTTCTACAATCTCCTTCCTTAATATTTTATAGCACCATGATGCTTTTCCTCCTTCAGCTACCAGTTTTGTGTAGACTACCCTACATTTTTACCCTGTAGTCATCTAGATACATGGAAGTGTTCTTCCTTTCATATACAAAATTCCTGAATTAGTCATTTCATCAGATAACTTTTCTACCTTTATTTGAAATTTATCAAAAAAACTGAAACCTTGCTCTAGCTCATCACATGTGAAAAAATTGGTCAAGACAGGAAGACCAGCATCCATAGATGGTTTTAGTCTCTGTGTCTTCTCTTTTCCAATTTTCTGGAATAATTCCAGAACCCATGCAGTGTATTTTCTTTAAGGCCACTATTGGTATTTAAGACTGGATAATTGTTAAGGCTGGCTAAGACATTCAGAAAGAGAAGAGAAAGAGCATGAAATTGGAAATCTATTTTAAAAAAATAATAAAACTTCCCTAATTTAGTAGAGGAAATAGACATACACATCCAAGAAGCACAGAGCGTCCCCAACAAGACTGATGCAAAGAGGCCCACACCAAGACAGATCATAATTTAAATGCCAAAGTTAAAGATAAAGACAGTATCTTAAAAGCAGCAAGAAAAAAAGTAGTCAGTCACCTACAGGGGAGTTCCCATGAGACTATCAGCAGATAAATCATAAGAAACATTGCAGGCTAGAAGGGTATGGCAAGAAATATTCAAAGTCATGATAGCAGGGACCTACAGCCAAGATTGCTGTACCAAGCAAAGATATCATTTAGAATCCATGGGCAGATAAAGGGCTCCCCAGACAAGAAAAAACTAAAGGAGTTCATCATCACCAAACCATTATTATATGAAATGTTAAAGGGACTTTCTTAAGAAAAAGAAGAAGATCAAAACCAGGAATAATAAAATGCCAAAAAAATACTGGTCTATCAACAATTGAACCTAAAAAACAAACTAAGGTATCTTGAAGAACCAAAGACAGAATCATGGATATGGAGAGCATTTTGATGGTTGCCAGATGGAAGAGGGGTATAGGGAAATGGGTGAAGAGTTGGGGGGAATTAAGAAGTACAAATAGGCATTTACAGAATAGCCACCAAGATATAAAGTACAGTATAGGAAATGAAGTAACCGAAGAACTTAACATACATGACCCATGGACATGAACAGTGGTGTGGGGATTGCATGAGGGAGTGGCAGGTGCTGGGTGGAGGGGGTGGTAAAGGGATAAAAAGTCAGGACAACTCTAATAGCATAATCAATGCAATATAATTTTTTAAATATTTCAAAAAATTAAAAACAATAGGAACATTTGTACACACAAAAAACACTGGTTTATATATTGTACTTTGTCATTATGGATCTTAAATGAGAAAAATCTAAGCAAGTCTAAACATTATAATTGCAAAAGAATGACTGTAATCCTAACATTAATTGGCTACCCACAACTAAATAAAAATTATTTTAAGAGAAAATTATTTAAACAGGAGACAGATTGTTATTATACTCTTGATAAAATCTTGCTCAATAGATTAAGTTCATTTTAAAAATTTAAGGTATTGAGCAAGTAATACTCCAGGATATTAGCTTTTTTAGATCTGTAATTTTGAGAACATAGCTGCTTTTTTTATGATAGAATAAAGCAGATACATTTATAAAGTTGGTATATATACCTTCCATGTATACTTTTTCTCTAATACCAAAAAATCATGAGTTTTTAAAGATTGTGGGAATATTAAGCTACTTTTTGCATATAATTTTCATTATATAAGCTGCCTTTGAACAGCACTATACTACTGCCATCTTCATAGCTCCTATTGTGAGATATATATGTGATATGTATATATATATGATATAGTCATCATCAGATTTATATATAAACCAGATTGATCCTTAAGCTTTCATAGCCTCAAAAGATAGCTGCCTGAGGAGTAAGCCTCGTAAGACAACCCTAGAAATATTCAAATAGCTCTCTTTAATAATGTTGGGCATTGAGCTCACATTTTGAGTAAAACAAGATGGGGGCACTAATATGTATTATTGTGATGTGTATAAACCAACTTTAAGCTGCTTAAGAACTATCTGATTTTTGAGCCAAATTATTTTTAATGTATGAAGATATTTTAAGGATTGTCAAAAGATAATCTCTTGATTTAATAAGATCCTAGTGTAACACAAAGTTATAAATAACCTCATTAAGATCTCTTGGTAATACACTAAACAACACTTTAGATTGTAATGAAATAGCTAGAATCCAAAATATCCTCTGAGTAGATAGGTGAATAGGAAATACTTTCATTCATTTAACAAATATTTAAACACAATTTTAGGTGTTAAAGAGTTTTTAGGTGTTAGAACACAAATTAAGACTTTCATGGACCTTACATTCTAGTTTTTGGTAACAAACAAGAGTATGTCAGAAGGTTACAAGTTCTATGTAGAAAAATATAGCCAAGAAGAAGAATGGGGAATTCATAATGAAAGTGGAGGTTGCAATTTTAAATAGGGTGTCAGAGAAGTCTTTGGTACTAAAATGACATTGGAGCAAAGACTTAAAGGAAATGGTGGCTTAAGCCATGGTGTCTGTGAAAGAGCATTCCTAGCACAAAGAATACAAAGTAAAAAGCTCTGAAATGGGGCATGCCTGGCACATTCCATTGTAGCTGGTGACAGTGGAGTAAAGGGATTAGTAGTAGGAGATACAGTCAGAGAGGTAATGGATGTGATGCAGATGCCAAATCATAGTCATTTAAGCCGTAGTAAGGGCTTTGCTTCTTTTAGAACTCTTAGATAGGGAGCCACTGGAAAGTTTTAGGTGTAAAAGACTGTTGTGATTTTTTTTTAAGTCCTCTACATGAGGACATATTTTTCATTGCTTTTAGAAGTGGAGGGTGTGGGCAGGGAGAGAGAGAGAAACAGTAATGTGAGAAAGAATCATTGATTGGTTGCCTCCCAGATGCACCCAGATTGGAAATTGAACCCACAATCTTTAGGTTAGGGGATGATAATCCAATCATCTGAGCCACACCAGCTAGGGCATGACCTGACTTATTTTTTAAAGGACTGCTTTGACTGCTCTGCAGATAATTAATTACAAAGTAGACTGCATTGATAGGAGACTATTAAAATAGTCCAGGCAAGAGTTTATGGTAGCTTAGACCAGGGTGGTAGCAGTATAGATACAGTGGGAAGTGGTCAGATTCTGCTTCTCTTTAGCAAATAGAATACAAAACATTAGTTGAGGCAATACAGTGTACACAGTAGATAACAGACTCTGTAGACAGACTGGGTTAAAAATGTCATCTTTGACACTTACTTTAGACAACTTAAATTCCTTTTTTTTTAAGATTTTATTTATTTTTAGAGAAAGGGAGAGAGAGAAACTGTGTGGTTGCCTCTGGAGTACCCCCAGCCAGGAACCTGGCCTGCAACCGACACTTGTGCCCTGACTAGGAATTGAACCAACGATGTTTTAGTTTGCAGGCCACTCACTGCTCAACCCACAGAGGCACACCAGCCAGGGCAACAACTTAAATTCTTTTTGCATCGGTTTTCTTAACTACAAAATAGAGATGATAATAATACCCATCTTGTTGTATTGCTGTAAGAATTAAACAATTTAGTAAATATACAAAGGATTTAGAACATTGGCACATAGTAAATACGTATATGTATTAGCAGCTATGAATTATTAATGTTGTTAACTTGATAGGATACGTGAGAGAAAGCAAAGTCAACAATGACTCCAAGGCTTTGGATCTGAGCACGAGAATCAGTGAAATAGCCATTAGCTGAGATGGGAACGACTGCATAAGGAGCAGATTTGGGGGATATCAGGAACTATTTTGTACATAATATTTGAAATGACTGAGACAAGACATCAGAGGTATTGATAGTTGGATATATGAATTTATAATTAAAGGAAGTATTGGTTGGAGGTACATATTTGGTTCATTTAGAAGCTATTAGTTAAATAATATTTAAGACCATTTTAAAAGGATTGATTACACTCTAAAATGAGATTGGGGATTTATAGTTTGGACATCCTCTCCTTAGAGTCTCTACTCTTCATAAGCTACCCTAACAAGCCATTTTGGGGAAAGTGAGGCTGTCACATACCCCATAGAGCATTGTAAATTCTTTCATTGTTTAGAATTTCATTTTATCAGTATTGCTTGAAATAAATAATATTAGCTGAGTCTTAGAAATCGTTATCTTGCTTGCCCTGGCCAGGCAGCTCAGTTGGTTAGAGCAGTGTCCCAGAACACCAAGGTTATGAGCTTGATCCCCTGTCAAGACACAGGAATCAAACAATGAATGCACCCTGGCTGGTGGCTCAGTGGATAGGTGCCAGCCTGCAAACCCAAAAGTTACTGGTTCGATTCCCAGCCAGGGAGTTTGCAAGCCAGGTCTGTGGCTGGAGGCAAGTGAGAGGCAACCATACATTGACGTTTCTTCTCTCCCTCTCTGCCTCTCTCCCTTCTCCTCTCTATAAAAATAATAAATAAAGTCTTTTAAAAATAAATAAAAGTATATTTTTTAAGCCAAAGAATGCATAATAGGTAAGTGGAATGACAAATAGATGCTTCTCTCTCTCAGATCATTGTTTCTAAAGAAATCTTTTGTCTTAATGGGACTTGTGTCATAAACAGTATGTGTAGAGAATTAACTTGTAAAGGGGAACTCGTTGGTGGTAGTTTTATAAAGTGTCTTATCTGCACATGGATTTTATGACATCCTCAGCAGTGAAAACATTTTCTGGGTGACTTATCCTTTTACTAGTGAAAACATGCTCAGAAAATAAAAACTAATTTTAGCATTAGCAGTATGTGTGCTTCAGACTATTATCACTCTTTTCTGTGATTTTACTTATTTATTTTTAGACAGAGGGAAGGAAGGGGGGAAATATGTATGTGCAAGAGAAACACTGTTCGGTGCCTCTCTCATATGCCCCAACTGGGGACCCTGCCTGCAGCCCAGATATGTGCCCTGATCAGGAATGATTAGGTTTGCAGGACTACACTCAACCCACTGAGCCACACCAGTTAGGGCCAGACTGTCATTCTTCATTTTGAAGTTTTTTAAGAATGATTTTGAATAATCCATAGCCTGTCACTGTTATTTTTAAACAGATGTTAAAATCTTAGCATTAGAAGAAAACTTGTAGCATTTATCAGTTCCAGCTGTCAATTAGTATATCCTTACATAACATTCTTAACATGCAGGTGTGAAGTATGCACTTGGATACTTCCAGTGGCATACAGAAGCTGTTATCTCCTTATTCCAGTATATGTCACTTATTTTTTCTTTTAGGTATCAGGAAAGATCTTTCTCTCAAAATCTATTACTCATCTATAAAATGAATTTTCTTAACTGAATGACCTCTTAGTTTCCTTCCTATATGCTCAAAGAATCTGTGTTTATGAAAATAACAACCATAACAAAGCATGTTGTTGTCTACTTACACCATCACTACTGGGATTGCAGGCTCCTAAAAAACTTTATGGGGAAGGGGATTACCCCAAATGTGTAATGTAAGCCATGTCCGTAGGAAGCATTGTGCAAATTTTTGTTAAAAGAGCAATAAATTATCTGGCCATGCTCACATGGATCCATTAAGTCCAAACATCAGTCCTGAAGTATATCTGGCATGGTAATCCTCAATGATGCCTTTCATGTAAACCAGGAAATCAGTCCTCCAGTGACAAAGCAATTACGAATAGCAGCTCTAGATCCCATAATGGAAATTATTTCACAGTTGGGTTGGAGCAGGGTGGACCAATTTAGATTATTAAGAGGTGAGTCATCTAAACTGATAATGGACCCGGTCAGTAGATAGATTTCACTCACTACCCTTAGAGGGACGAGTATCGCTGTTGGAAGCTGTTTTTCTTACAAAGCATCTGACACTTGTTCTATTCATGGTAACGTTGCTCAGTTGCAGTATGCCATATGAGATATAGAAGGATCATGTCAAGGAGATGCTGGTGAGCATTTATATTAAACACACGCTCACTGGGTATCTTCTTTATATAAGTCATTGTGTTAACTTCTTAGGGTCCAAAGATGAATGTGACATGATCCCTGCCCTAAGGAGCCATCAGTGGAGACAAGACTATAAAAATAGTCATTTCAACATAATGTGATAAGGACAGTGATAGAGATGTACATATAAGTATATGGAAATATAAAGGAACATCCATTAACTTAGCTGGAGAGAGGTTTTCAGAACAGACTTCCTGGAAGAAGTAACAGCTGAATTGGGTCTTGAAGGACGGGTAGTAGTTAATCAGAAAAGGAAAGAACATGCCCTGAACTAGCCAAGGAAACTGTTTGGGCAAAAACCTGGAGAAGTGTAGAACAGTGTGCCACATCAGAAGAACCATATATGACCTGTAGCATATATATGGATTTAAATGTAAGGTTTTTATTATTCCCAAATGATCCATGATAGTTTGGCATTGGAGGGGGGGGGTTTGTTTGTATTTTGTTTTATTTTTTTGCTGAAGCATATGTAGGATCTTTATAAAGCTGGTAAGCAAACTCCACCAGAAGTCACATTTCAGCAAGCATTGTCCCCCCTAATCATTATAATATATGCAATGTATGTCACCCATGAAATAATTTTAAAGCTTTGTTCTTTGTGAAGATACACCTAGAAAGTGCTGGTGGTAGAAAAGAGAGCAGGGTCTTATGTGGTTTTTGGTAGAAAAAGAAAGAGAGAAACTAGATTGTAGTTCCAAATTCAGAAGTGACCAAGACTATTTCCATATTATTTGTATATCAATGATTTTTCAAAATTTTTTATAATAGACTAAAATTTTATTTTATTTTCCTAAGCAAAGTTTTCCCAGCACATTCATATATAATAATTTTGTGAAAAACTGCTTCCTAGGAAACACTAGTATCTGTACAAGAATTAATGTCAAGTAAGAAAAAAGTTCTATGACAGCTGAAAAGACCTGCTTTTTAGACTGTAAGCCTGAATCTTAATTTTAGCTCCAACATTAAAAAAAAAGGAATGTTAAGAGAAGAAGCTTTATAGCCGTGGAACTTAGTCCATTTTTATTTTCTACGTACCCTGCTTAAGATCTCTCTGTTCCACAGCACAACAAACTTTAAATGTCAGTCAGAATTGCACATGAAAGAATTGCTCAACAGAGAAGGGAAGGGCATGTCATTTCCACAGTGAGACAGTGAAGGTAGGTGAAAAACACTGTCACAATTAAATACTTTCTGCAGAAAATGGTAATAGACTGTGGGGTCTCTTTCCTTTTTCTTAGGGATGAGGTGTTGGGGAGTTGGCAAAGACAAGCTTCAAGGAGATGATACCACAAAATTCAAACCCAAAATTGTTTAACTTCTAAGGCAGGACTCTTCCCTCTGTTTCACTTCCTCAACACAGTCTGCTAGTGGGGGAAGGATGCTTATTAGACCAGCCAGAGCATCTTTAGGTTTTTTCTTTTTTTTTTTTAAGATTTTTTATTTATTATTTTCAGAGAGAAGGGCAGGGAGGGAGGAAGAAAGGGAGAGAAATATCAATGTATGGTTGCCTTCACCTGCCTCCAGCTAAGGACCTGGCTAGAGACCTGGCTTGCAGCCTGGTTATGTGCCCTGAATGGGAATCAAACCAGCTAGTGACCTTTTGCAGGCTGGCACCAATCCACTGAGCCACGCCAGCCAGGGATCTTTGGATTTATTATTGATTAGAAGATTCAAAAACTGCCTTCTAAAAGGTTTAAATTTGCTTTTTACATTTGCAGTTTAGTTGTTTACCTGGAATGAGGTAGGAACCTAATTTTATGTTATATGTTGAACGGGACCAAAGTTTTACCACTGCAAACATGTCTTTTGGAATATTGATTTTTAAACTGGTTATTAAGAAACAAAAGGCTCAGAAAAGAACCTTTGACTTCTTTCCCTTTCCTGCCTAAGGGAATTCAGATGGAAAAACCTGGTTTGGGAAGGGAATCTTAGCATATTCACCTTCAAGATTTTCACCTTAGCCTATCTGAATGAAGTTTGGTAGGTAGGAAGGATCCAAGCAGGAGCCTGTTAGCTAGCTTTCCCCTTGTCTCTTGTTTCTGGGTTGCTTAGCAGGAATTTGTTTGCCTTCTTAGCTACATGTGAATTGCCTGTCTCCCTGAAAAATCCCAGACCCCTGCCTCCTTTTCTCCTTTGTCCATATGACATGTGAGTCTCTACTCCCAGTGAGTTTCAAGTATTTTTATTATGATACCCCAATATATGTAATAATAAATCTTGGACTTTTAATCTGTTAGTTTGATCGCTTCTCGGCCTTTTGGCTAAGATCAAGTGTAATCTGTTAGTTTGATTGTTAGGCCAGCTAGAACTTAGAAAGAGGGAGAAAAGTTATTTTTTTTAGCCCCCATAATATGGATAACCTCATAATGCTAGCAAAGGCTGTTGGTGAAAAGAACCACTTTTCAGTTGGTGTATTTATAACTCATGGCTAAGCCAGGCTCTTCCATTGCTAAATATTTGTACCTCTAAGGGTTTTGTTCATAGCTGACCTATAGTTCTAAAGTTCATTATACCTTCCTCTTCCCTCCTCCACTGCTCTCCCTCTCTCCTCTCTTCTCCTCCCCTCTACTCTTTTCTCAAAATTTCTCCCATCTCTCCTTCCTTTTTGAGAATAGTGCCTGTCAAAACTGGGAGTAGTTGCTGAGTAATCCAGTGACTCATGGTTTCAGGTGTTAAACTACCCTCCTGCTGAAGTTGTGGGTTAGTTTTATTTGGAAGCTGAGAACAGTGGGTTCTGTCAGCTGTGCTCTTGGAAGGCGACCCATGCACTGGAAGGACATAGCCCAGGTAGGAGATAAGTCAGATTAAAGACAGGCTTATTTATTGCTTTAAGTTATTGTATAAAGAAACTCACACCTAAACTGGTCATTTGTAAATAATTGTATTAAAAATTTATTGTTTTTTTTCTTTTTAACTTTTAATATTTTAGTATTTAGGCTATTCCAGTTGTCCGAAATGTTCCCTCTTTGTCCCCCTCCACCCAGCTTCCCCAACTCCCTCAGGCAGTTCCCACACTATTGTCCATGTCCATAGATCCTGTGTATATGTTCTTTGGCTGCTCTGTTTTCTATGCTGTACTTTGCATCCCCATGACTATTCTATGACTACCAATTAATTTAGAAGAGCTTCTAAAGCTCTTCTCCTTTTTCACCCATCCTCCAGCACCCCCCCTCCAATGTGACAACCATCAAAACCTCTGTATCTGTGATTCTGTTTCTGTTTTGCTTATTTATTCCTTTTGTTTTTTAGATCCAATTATTGATAGGTATGTATTTGTTGCCATTTTATTGTTCATGTTTTTAATCTTCTTAAACAAAACCCTTAACATTTCATGTAATACTGGTTTGATGATGGTAAACTCTTTTAGCTTTTTCTCATCTGGGAAGCTCTTTATCTGTCCTTCAAGTCTAAAAATACCTTCGCTGGGTAGAGCAGTCTTGTTTTGTAGGTCCTTGCTTTTCATCACTGAATATTTCTTGCCAATTCCTTCTAGCTTGCCAAGTTTCTTTTGAAAAATCAGCTGGCAGTCTTATGGGAACTCCCCTGTAGGTAACTAACGTCTTTTTTCTTACTGCTTAAGATTCTCTTTGTATTTAAACTGTGGCATTTTTTTCCTTTTTCTCCCTTTTTAAAAAATATGTTTTACTGATTTTGCTGTTACAGTTGTATCATTTTTCTCTCCTTTGTCCCCCTCTGCCCAGTATCCCCAATTCCCTCCAACAATGTCCCCCTTAGTTCACGGCTATGTGTCATGCATACAAGTTCTTTGGCTCCTCCATTTCCTTTATTTTTCTTAACATCCCTCTATCTATTCTGTAACTGCCAATGTGTATTTCTTTCTTTTTCCCCACATCCAGACAATTTAGCATTTAATTACTGCCATCTGACTGTCAGCCTCTCAAATCATATTAATATTAAACATATTAAAGGTTTATTTTCTTTTTTGCAAAATGCTTATGTCAATTCATTTGTTTAAAGAATTACATTTTTTAAGTAATAATCAATTTTAGTATTACCAAACACATGCACAAATACATTTATACAATACATATTTTTACAAATATTTAAAGTACATAATGGATTTTGAAGAGTTAATACAAAATATTTAAAATGTCAATAGCTTATATAATTATTACATGTTAAATGATATAGTAAATAAAGCATTTTTTCTTTTTATATTTAAAACTTATTTTACTCTCGAATGCTATTTTTATGAAATATATCACAGAAACAGTGTATTGCAGAACTCACTTTTGTGAAAGCTGTCCTAGTGACAATGCCAAACCCATAGTAAAAAATTAATTTGGTTTCTGAGTCAGATCCCACCCCCTCCAATAATACAACTCAACCTCATTTTAAGCTATGGGAACTACAATTATTCTTTTTGGAGTTTCCCATCTTAAAATAGTAGATTGATTTTTTCCATACATAGGTCTTATTTCTTTCAGTGCCCTCTGTTTCTCCTCTACATATGTTTTACTAGTTGAAGTCTTCAGAAATAATGGCACTTGCAGTGCTCAGCTGGTTCCCACAGAGTAGAAATTATGATATCTGCTAATTTGAGGTAAAAAGAAAGAAAAAAACAACCAGGCTTTAAATAATTTTGTAGACTAGTAGTCTAGCTGTTTTTTGAACTTGTGGTTGACCTTTCATGTGGTCTTAAACTAATCACCGAAGTATTTAAAAGTATGTTGAGGTAGAGATTAGGTACATTCACATTTGAATAATGAAGTTTGCTGTATCATTAATACATTTTCCCAAACACCCCTAGTTTGGGGCCTTCGTTGCTAGAAATATCTATTTCCATTATTTGAAAATAATCTCATATAATTTAAATGCTAATATGAGAATATATATTGCCTATGTACATGAATCATATAGATTAGTAGTTGTTAACTTCCACCCCAAATTAGTCCTCATTCTCAGCATCTTTTCTAACCTAAAGATTGGCTGATTTCTCAACACACCAACTATTAGTGGATTTTTTTTTTTCAATTCTAAGGATGTAATCAAACCTTGATGCCTGCCTCAAAGCCATCTTTCCCCAGTATAGTCTATTTTTATCCCCCCAGAGTAATAAACTTGGTTTCCATATCTATATTTATTTAGATAAAACATTGTGTATAAGATGATATTCAAATAAATAACAATTAAAAAAACCAAGACCATGAATAAGTTGGTACTCTTATATCAACAGTATGTCATACTTGCTTTCTTTTTATACTATGATAGATTTTGAGCTATTAAACATTAAGTACACAGTCAGTGTCATATTACATACATACTGTAGTTGTGGGGTCTGAAAGCCTGTTTAAAAAGGAAATCACACAGTGGGAACCTGTACAACCTAAGAGAGTGAACTTAAGGCACAGAAGAGAGGAGGCTTCCAGAAGCTTCTTTTTAAACTCATGGCAGCCCTGGCTGGCAGCACAGTGGATAAGGTGCCGTCCTATGAACCCAAAGGCCGCAGGTTCGACTCCCCAGCCAAGGCACATAACAAGGTTGTAAACCAGGTTTCCAGTCAGGTCTGTGGCTGGAAGCAGGTGAAAAGCAACCAAATATTGATGTCTCTCTCCCTCTCTGCCTCTCTCCCTTCCCCTCCTTCTAAAAATAATGAAATAAAATCCTTAAAAAAAAATAAACTCATGGCAACTTGATCATATGGACCTTGACTCATCCTCCCTTCTGTTGTCTCCCTCTGGTCCTTTCATTGCTTGTTAGCATGTGTCTAAAGATGAATGGAGCAGATGGGAGAAGTAATGTAAAACAGTTACTGTGCTGGCCCCTAACTATTTCTGGATGTTCTTTTTAATTAGTGGAGCACATCATTATATTATTCATTTTGGTTTTAAATTACCTTTTGATTTTACTTAAAGGCATTATTTCTGTGTTCACCTAGAAAGAAGATAATACTGTTTTTATTCACATTGAAAGTAACATATTGAATCTAGTAATATACTAAATGGGTTTTAGAGTTAAGAGATCAGCATGATTTCTGTTCAGACGGAAAACTGAATTTCTGTTCAGAGGAAGTACAACCAAGATGAAAAAAGAGAGAGAATGCCTGTCTAGACTGGCAAGTTAATTATTAGCATTTAATGACATTTCAGAATTGGTATATTATTGTCATCACAAAAATGTAATTCAACTTTTTTAAAGTGAGGGTAACCCATATACAGCTCTTTCTAGCAAATTGCTGCTGATGCCTAAATTAGGGATGGGAAGCAAGGAAAAGGGTGTGCTCTTAAATCTCCAAGATAGTAAATTTGTATTTTGACACGCTTTCTGGGAATGTATATGACCCTGGGTGGTTATTTTATTATTTATTTCTGTTACTGCTCAATAGAGAACAGTGCCTAAGCCTTTTTGCATAGACCTTATTCTAATTCATCACCACAAGCCACATTCAGCTGCACCTTGTTCAAGGATTTCTCCTGAGTTAAAACTGTCCCCTGCTTGAGCTACCAGCTTTGAAGTTTGATAGTTTATGTTCTCAGATCAGAGCAGCATGCCTTTTCCTTCAGTTCTTTTGAATGGTTGCTCACCCATACGAACTGTGTGTGTTTTAGAGTCCCTTCCCTAATAATAATTGTTTCCTGGATAGAACTCAATATGTGGCCTCCAAAAGGCCTGAACTTAGTCATTGACTTGTTTAATTACTGGGACCTACTAAAGTCCCAGTTTAATTACTTTAGGGACCTTTACTGTCTCTATCCCTAATAGTCACATAATGTTGCCCAAGTTTATCACAGTTACGTGTTGTGGGATTTTAACTTTGAAGAGTGTACCACATTCACCTTTGCTACTTTCATCAGTACCTTCTTTTCCTTACCTCTGTCTCCAGCTATTAATGGGTCCCTTTTAGAATAGAGACAATGATTCAATCACCCTTGACATGATGTAGGCAAAAAAAGGTACTGTGATAAAAATTGGATTTCTATATCTAGCCAGAAAAATACATATTCTCACCAACATTTTTCAGATGCCTGTGATCTGAGAACATGCTTTGAAATTACAGTGATGTCTGGATACTAAAATGATTTTTATGTAATTAAATTAAAATTAAGAGAACCTTGTTTTACATACATATACTTACAAACAAAAGTATGTATGAAGAATGTAAATTAATTTGTTTGAAACCCACCAGAGGAGCTGGTATTTCAAGGTAATACTGTACTAAATCCTCTACCAAAAGAAAAATTCCCCAGTTTACATTTTGTGCAAATCTTTTTAATACATCTGTTTTGCTTAAAGCAAAGTATACTTGATTGGCCCATTGAATTTGGAGAAGTATTCATCTCGGGCTCCTTTTAACATCCTTCCACCTCTTGCTTTTATGCTAGATCGAGCGGTTGGAAGTAAGCAGCCTCGCCCAGACTTCCAGTGCGGTGGCCTCCAGCACTGATGGCAGCATCCACACAGACTCTGTGGATGGAACACCAGACCCTCAGCGTACAAAGGCTGCTATTGCTCACCTGCAACAGAAGATCCTAAAGCTCACAGAACAGATCAAAATTGCACAAACAGCACGGGATGACAATGTTGCTGAGTACTTGAAGCTTGCCAACAGTGCAGATAAGCAGCAGGCTGCCCGAATCAAGCAAGTCTTTGAGAAGAAGAACCAGAAATCTTCCCAAACCATCCTCCAGTTACAAAAGAAGCTTGAGCACTACCACCGGAAGCTCCGAGAAGTGGAGCAGAATGGAATTCCTCGGCAACCAAAGGATGTCTTCAGGGACATGCACCAGGGTTTGAAGGATGTGGGAGCAAAGGTGACTGGTTTCAGTGAAGGTGTGGTAGACAGTGTCAAAGGTGGACTTTCCAGCTTCTCCCAGGCAACACATTCAGCAGCAGGGGCTGTGGTCTCAAAGCCCAGAGAGATTGCCTCACTAATTCGGAATAAATTTGGCAGCGCAGACAATATCCCTAACCTGAAGGACTCTTTAGAAGAAGGGCAAGTGGATGATGGGGGGAAGGCTTTGGGAGTGATTGCAAACTTTCAATCGAGCCCAAAATATGGCAGTGAGGAAGACTGTTCTAGTGCCACTTCAGGCTCAGTGGGAGCCAACAGCACCACTGGAGGCATTGCTGTAGGAGCATCTAGCTCCAAAACAAATACCCTGGACATGCAGAGCTCAGGATTTGATGCACTATTACATGAGATCCAGGAGATCCGGGAAACCCAGGCCAGACTAGAGGAATCCTTTGAGACCCTCAAGGAACATTATCAGAGGGACTATTCATTAATAATGCAGGCCTTACAGGAAGAGCGATATAGGTAAGTTATATGGATTTAAAATCCTAAATTATGTTTGGGGTTCTCTTCTCTTTTGATGTGGGAGCTGGATTTTAAAGATCTTTGTAGAGTATTTTTCTCTGGAATCTCCACACTACTTTAAATATGTCATATGATGTCTGCCTATGTTTCTATAATAGAACGCAAAAGACAGGCACAGCAAAATTAAATGATTCTCAAGATTACACACTACTGAAGCATTGTAGTCAAGGGGTGATGATTATTGTGCTCTCCAGTCTTCCATTCCAGTTTAAGACTTTTAAGTGAAGAAGCCCAAACTTTCTGAGGCATTTTTTCATTCATTCATTCATTCGTTTTCACAGATTCACAAATCATTATAGCCTATAACTATACTATGTTGAGTTAAGATCTGTTACAAACCTCTGAAGTCTGTATAAATCATAGATATAGACATATAGCACAGCCTAAATATACTGAGCCCTATAGATATTTGGCCTTACCCATGTTTATCAGTTGGTATAGAAAGAGTAAACTAGAAATAAATCCAGATAAGTGTGTCTGTTACCATTACTCTGAATTGGCAAGCATTTGAATGGAAGTGGATGTAAACATGTGAAATGGTTCAACAGTAGTTAGAGAATTCTCAAAGGGCTAAATGCATTTGAATTATAATCTGTGCTAAAGATCGAAGCTAATATCTTTTTTTGTTTCACATTATACTTCATATTCATATTAGACCAGATTTAGTTGATCTCCAGATGTATGTCTTTTCCCATTGTTTCCACCACACGCAGACAGACCACCTCCCTGATACAGATTAAGGGCTAATCTGTTGGAGCCACAGTTTGGGTTAGGTCTTGAAAAATGTGAGTTCTACTCTTGTCCCACTTACTAACAAGAGGGAATTTTCAGTAATTCTGTATATCAAGGGTTGAACAGAATCTTTTAAGGCCCCTGTCACTTCTTTTATTTTTAAGTGATTTTTTAAGTTTTCTTCTCCCCCCCCCCCCCCATCAATGTATGGTTGCTTTTCACCTGCCTCCAGCCATGGACCTGGCTTGAGACCTGGCTTGCAACCTGGTTATGTGCCCTGGCTGGGTGGGAATCGAACCAGCGACCTTTGGGTTCGCAGGCCGGTGCCTTTTCCACTGTACTACCAGCCAGGGCTTAAGTTTGCTTTTATGAAATAATCTTAGGACCTGAAATAAATCATTCATGTATATCAAGTTCTGAAAGGAGTTATCAAAAGTTCTGAAAGGAGTTACAGCAGCAAGCTTTCTTATGTGGTGAAAATGCTACCTCATATCTTCATTCTACTGTCCTTCAATTATAATAAGAATTTATAAAGCCCTGGCTGATGGCACAGTGGGTAAGGTGCCGGCTGTGAACCCAAAGGTAACTGGTTCAATTCCCAGCCAGGGCAACGTAACCAGGTTGCAAGCCAGGTTGTAAGCCAGGTCTCCAGCCAGATCTGTAGCTGGAGGCAGATGAAAGGCAATCATACATTTATGTTTCTATCCCTCTCCACCTTTCTCCCTTCCACTCTCTCCAAAAAATAATAAAAATAAAATTTTTTAAAAAAGAATTTATAGAAAAATAATAGAGAAGTGAGTGTAGGAAGAGTGAAATGAAGTTCTAAAAGCAAATACATTATTCTTAACTCACTGTTTTGTATATCCTTTCATATACTTTAAAAGACAATATCTAAAGCAGTGAAAATCTAACAAATATTCAAATGGACTCCAAAAATAAAACCTGGCCCCTTGTACCATATTACAACTAACTCTTAGGTTCAAATTCCAGTTCTGCCAGTTACTAATCTTGAAAATTGGACAATTTTCTTAACATTCCTAAGCCCTGGTTTCCAGGAAAATAATAGTCTTTCATAAGATTACTGTGACATTTAAGTGCAATAATTTATGTAAAGCACGTAGCTTGGTGCGCAACCCAGTAAGTACTCTATTGATGTTAAATAGCAGCTGCTACTGCTGCTATTATAATAAACCCCTCTGAACCATGGAGACCTGAGTGTTCCATAGTCGGTTGCTCAAAATAACAACTGCCTGCTTTGACCCTTTTATTTCATTAATTTTTTAAAAGACTATTCATTATTTTTGGAGAGAAAGGAAGAAAGGGAGAGAAACATCAATATATGGTCACCTTTCACCTGCCTCCAGCTGGGAACCTGGCTGGAGACCTGAGTATGTGCCCTGACTGGGAATTGAACCAGCCACCCTTCAGTTTGAAGGCTGGCGCCAGTCCACTGAGCCACACTAGCCAGGGTGACCCTTTTATTTTAAATGGATACAAAAAAAATTCCAATTTTTACATTCTTCTAGAGTTTAAAATTCAAATAAAGAGCTGTTATGTCTTTCAAGTCAGATGTAGGCCAATGTGAAAAAATTAGAGATGAAAAACAGGTCTCCCAAGACCCATCTTTGTATCAACTTAAAATAATTCAGAATTGAGCACTAGCCTGTGAACCAAAGGTTCACTGGTTCAATTCCCAGTCAGGGCACATTCCCCCGTTAACAAGTCAGGTCCCCAGCTGGAGGCATGCAAAAGGCAACTATTACATTGATGTTTCTTCCTCCCTCTCTTCCCTGCTCTCTAAAAATAATACATTTTTTAAAACCTTTAAAATAATTCAAGCCCTGGCTAGTGGCACAGGGAATAAGGCGCCAGCCTGCCAACCCAAAGGTCGTCACTGGTTCGATTCCCAGCTAGGGCACATAACCAGGTTGCAAGCTAGGTCTCCAGCCAGGTCCTTGGCTGGAGGCAGGTGAAAAGCAACCATGCATTGATGTCTCTCTCCCTCTCTGCCTCTCTCCCTTCCCCTCTCTCAGGAAATAATAAATAAATTTTTAAAATAAAATAATTCAGAGACAGGACAGAACTTGAGCTCCTTATTGTCTCACCTTATTAAAGGAGTCAAGTCCGAGCCACCTATGAGCTAGTAAGAAGTGCATTTTTTTCATTGCCCTTTGAGTTCTCTGTAGTAGGGGAATGACTAGTTTTATGGAACGAAGAAAGAATAAAAAAAACTTTTGAATTTCAAAAACAGCTAAAACTAGAAGGTGCAAGGAAACACATAGTATAGTGTATAGTCAGATTTTTGGTCATACCAATTTAACTTCAGAATAGTCTTCACTTAAAATAGAATTTTGAAAAAAGAAAGCCTTTCCCTCCAAGAAAGGCAGTGGAAACTCACCACCTTTTCTCATGTACTTTGTTGTGTCAGTATGAGCAAGTACAGAACAATTAGAGAGTTCTCCTTCATTAAATATGTTTTTATAAAATAAATTCATCTAATTTTGTTGGTCTTGGAACTGTTTCACATAAGTGAAATTTTTCCCATATGTTCAATCTTACTTTTTTAAGCACCAAAACGTTTTACATTATGGTATAAGGTTACCTGCCTCTACAATAAATGATCCTTTCATAAATGATGCTTTATATAAAGTTTATTCATCTGCTTTTTGTAGTTTATTTTTTCTCCTTTCCATTTCTCTTCCACACTGTTAGTAAGCTGCCTGTAGAAGTCTCTCTTTACAATTGGGTTGGTCAAAAAGTTTGTTTAGCTTTTTTCTGTACTATGGCTCTAATAGTGCTTAGTTGTCTTTAACATCATCCAAAATGATTTTGTGAGATTGTATTGTGACAGCAGTCATATCAGCATGCTTTTAAAAAACAAAAATTGGTAAATTTTTTCTTTATTATTTCAAGAAAGGTAAAAACACAACTGAAACACAAAAAATATTTGTGCAGTGCTGTGACTGACTGAACACGTCAAAAGAGGTTTGCGAAGTTTTTTTGTTATTATTGACATTTTGGCCAAATAATTCTTTGCCGAGGGGCTGCCTTATGCACTGGAAGATGTTCAGCAGCACCCCCAGCCTCTACCCACTCAAAGCCAATAACAGGAGATACTCTAAATACCCAAATCAATAAAGTTATTGGTAAAAATGATAAATGTGTCTTTTACTTTATGGAAAAAACTAAATGGACTTTTCGGCCAACCAATAATTTTTGTTTCTACTCTCCTGTTGGCTTGGCTTTTTTGTCTAGGAAGGAGGTAGGCTATGGATGGACTTAAGTATTCTAATTAAGAACCAGCTAATGTGCACATGGCTGCTCTACATTCAGTTCTGTTTGTTTTCTGTGCTTTGATTTATTTTACTAATTACCTCAATTGACAGGAAGGAGGCCATGCAAAGTATTGCTGCTTGTTATTTAAGTGATGAGGACACTACTCCTCTCAGCATTTATTAAAACTCCTATGATGGGGCATAATGCTAGATGCTTTTCATATATTTGCTAATCTTCACAATACCATGCGGGTGGATTGTATTATCCCCATTTTACAGGTAAGGAAATTGAAGCCCAGTGGAGTTTTAAAATTTGACCAAGGTTGCTCATTTGCTAAGTGGTAAAGCCAGAAATCAAACCCAGTATTATCTGACTCCAAAGCCAGTGGGGGTTTTTTTGTTTGTTTGTTTGTTTGTTCCAAGCTCAACCCTAAAGTCTCAGTGACTGAAAGATTAGTTTATAGTCTAACTATAAAAAGCCTTTACTGCATTGGCAATGGGTGTTGGACCTCTTACAGATCAAAGTATGTGATTCACTAAAAGTAGAGTCACTATTTGCAATGTATTTTAGAAAATTCTATATATGCAGGAGGTCTGGAAAGTGTCGTCAAGCTAGTGCAATAACGTAGGTATGTAATAGGGGAAAACTACTTAAGGAAACCTCCTTTCCATTATTGTTCCCCTCTTTCCAGAGTCCCTTCTCAGTAATGTCACTCACTTAATGTGTTTCCCATTGCTCTCTACCCCAGTGAGTAGTGCCAGGTTAGGATTTGTGCTGAAGACTATCTACTTACTCTGGAATAATCAGAAGCCATAAGGAGCCTATGGAGGACTACTGTGCGTGTGTGTGTGTGTCCCCATCACCTCTCCCTCTCCACTCACATAATTGTGCCTTCACTGAATAGTACTTCAGCCACCTGCATGCACTTAGCCCTGGAAGCCATTGTATCAGAGCTTGGATACAACTCCACTCCAGCTTTTGACTAGTAACTAAGAGTTTAGACTTTGAGCTTTGCATTGGGCACTCAGATATGAGTGAGATTATGTATTGTTGAAAGATAGGAAGCAAGGTTTAGATTTTTTTTAGTGATGGGATCTTTTCCTTCAGATTCTTCTTGTCTTGCTAGTCTCTTCATTATTGAAGTACTATTGCAGATTTATTAGCCTTTAGTTATCTAGTTTAATCTTGTTCTACAAATGAGTACACTGAGGCCTAGAAAGGTAAAGTGACTTTTCCAGATCACACAGTAAAAGTGTTTAACTTGTATTTAATTTGCTTGCCCTGGCTGGTGGCACAGTGGATAAGGCACCAGCCTGCAAACCCAAAGGTCGCTGGTTTTCAATTCCCAGCCAGGGCAACATAACCAGGTTGTAAGCCAGGTCTCCAGCCAGATCCGCAGCTGGAAGCAGGTGAAAGGCAACCATACATTGATATTTCTCTCCCTCTCTGCCTGTCTCCCTTCCTCTCTCTCTGAAAAACAATAAATAAGATCTTTCAAGTATATTAAATTTTCTGTTTAAAAACTGGAGAACTAGTCCCAGTTCCCTAGTGAGTATATTAATGAGTAACTGTAGAAAAAAATTCAGCTGTGACGAAATGCTTTGAAAACAAAAGAAAAGTAAGAAAACAATTTATGGGCAGTTTTACAGAATCTTTTGTAGTTTTTTCCCTTGGAGGATCTGACCCAGAATCATACTCAGCTTACTGCCTGGATAAAGCAGTATCATGTAGGGCAAGCTAAAAACCCTTCTGAAGTTGATGAGCTGTAATGCCATTTTTGAAAGCTTCTATTTTAAGGGGATTACTGTCCTTTCAAAATTGGCTTTTGAAGTTGTATTAAGCCTAGAGATATTTTAAATTTCACTGAGTCATATGAGTAAAAATATAGAAGGAGGCAGTTACCATGAGCAGTCACCACATGCAGACCAGTCAGTAACTAGGCTGATCCAATTAGGTACAGACCACTGGAACCCCCCGCTAAACAAATTGTTGTTTAACTATAGTTTTACTTTATTTTGTTATCAATGGGCATAAAATAGATACAGCTATGTTAGCCTCTTTATTCCAGGTTTTAGCCCAGTTTGCATCTAGTAAATTGATCAGAGAATCTCCAAGAGAATATGTAGACTAGATTTGGCCAAGAAGTTTGAAATAGAAACTGAAAATACTGAATCAAAATAGCTCTTTGTTTATAAGACAGAAATGCGCAATTAGATGTTACAAAGCATAATACCTTTCATAAAAGAGATTTACTGGTGAGCTTCTCCCAGTTAAGCCACTGAAAAGGTAATGGAGGGAAAAATGGGAAGAAAGGACTAGAGAAGGTTGAAGTAGGAAAGAAAAAGAGAGAAAATAAATTACTTTATTAATTAATTGAGGTTAGAGGATCCTGAATTTGCCTGCCACTGCTGACACTAATTAGCTGTGTGACCTTATGTAACTCGTTTAAGCCTGTTTCTTCTATGAAAACAAGATGATGATATCTTTTATATAGGATGGTTGACATTATTAAATGAGATAATGTGTGTGGAAGCAACTAGTATGGTCTGGGGTGTGCCATGGTTTTAGAAGGCTGTCATTACCAAGTCTCCAAATTGCCCAGAAAGCTCCTCCAGCTTTTATTTATTCCCTGTGCGCTTTAGGCATCTGTTGTCTCTTGTCTTAAAGATAATGCACTACCCTGAAAGTTTGGGGGACTAATTGTCAATTGGGGACTGGTTCTGTACTTTGTCCCTTTCAACTTAAGGCTAGTTCAATGTTTCTGAGCCTCTTTTCAGGCTTCAACACAAATGAGGTAACAAAAGTAAGGAGGCAGAATTCACTTTTTGCAATTCAGCCAAGAATATATTCAGGCTCCCACCACATGTCCTGTTCCCTGTCCCAGCTATGTCTTTTCATTCTGGTCAAACACTAGCAGAAGGTACCTCAGATCCCTGGCAAGCATTTAGGAAACAATGCAGTAATTTGCTCCCATAATTGCATGTCTGTGTCAGCCCTGGGACCTAGTTCTCTGTTTCTCAATTCCTGCTCTACAAGATTCTTAAGCCGTCCTGTCCTAGTGACCTATCACCCAACTAGGGAAGCACCACTTGCTTTCAGAGATGACTCCAAACTTTTGAACCACACCCAAAGAGTAGTGCATTAGGTAAAGCATTCCCAATCAGAACACTCACCCAGTTTCTCATTTCTCAGGAATTTGACACAAAAGAGCTTATTTTTAATCAAGGATCATGAGTACTATGTTGATTAATCCAGTGGATGAAACACTTTTCCAAGATAAGTATTCCTTTATGAATTGTTCCCCTACAACAAAATCTAGATGTGTTTTAGTACTTTGTAAGCAGAACAGGTTTACCTCTGGGGTGGGGGAGGAATTTTACCTGTCCAAATATGACATAAACTACTTTTTTCAAAAAGATTGTACCTCCCTGACTGGTGTGGCTCAGTGGATTGGTGCCAGCCTTCTAACCCAAGGGTCACTGGTTTGATTCCTACTGAGGGCACATAAGCAGATTGCAAGCCAGGTCCCCAGCTGGAGGCAGTTGAAAGGCAACCATACATTGATGTTTCTCTCCCTTTCTTCCTCCCTCCCTGCCCTTCTCTCTAAAAATCTTTTAAAAATAAATAAAGATTGTACAGTGTTAAGGCTTTCTGTTTTCTAATAGTTACACTCAAACCATTTTTAGGTGTCTACTTTCCCTTTAAGTTGTAATGATTTAAGAAGAATCTTTGAGTAAAAATCTTCAAAATGAGATTATTAATATCATGCTACTTTGTGTTCCAGATAGTGTCCCATGAAAAGCATGTACCAGTGAAAATCATACTGGTTGCATCAAGAATCCCCCTTTTCATTTCATGGGCTTTAGTGCTGGATGAAGAGGTTAAAATTAAGATCCCTTACAGGTGTTAATTTATATGAATTCCCGAGGTATCTGGCTTCTCCATTTTAGAATTCAGACTAACCAGGGAAAGTTACTACATCTTTCTCAGCCTCCTCTTTCTTTCTTTTTCTTTCTTAAGGTCTTATTTATTTCTTTTTAGAGTGAGTGAAAGGAAGGTAAAAAGAGAGGGAGAGAAACTGGGGACCTGGGCTGCAACCCAGTCAGGCATGTGCCGTGACTGGGAATCGAACCTGCAACCTTTAGTTTCACAGGCCTGTACTCAATCCATCGAGCCATACCAGCCAGGGCTCGTCCTCCCATTTCTTAATTATAAATTGAAGGTACCTCCTGGGGAAGAAAGAGGTGAGGATTAATGTAGAAGAAATGTCCTCTTGAATCTAAGTTCCTCAAAGACAAAGTACAAGGAAAAAGGTGTGGGTGCTAGTGTTTAAACGTTTCGATACTTAAATTGATTAAGTAGAATGGATTGAACCCTAAATTCCTCCCCACGTGCAGTCCTCCACCCGAAATAATACCACATAATTTTTACTGGGCTTTTATATAAGCCTGGTTTTGAACCATAATTTCACACGTGAGTTATGGAAACCTCTCCATGGCTGATGGCACTGAAAAAATGTTTGACTAGATTTGCTAAGAACGGTCAGGTTTCTGAGGTCAACAGAGCTGAAAAACATACTTCAGTGGCCTAGGTGAACAGAATAGGGAAAGTTTTTTAATAATGACAGGCCAGTAATGTTCTTCGTAGGTACTGAGACAACCTAGAAAACCTATGTCCTGAGACACCAAGAGCATCTTGCCAACTTTTTTGTTCATCACATTTTGCAAAAACCTAGATGTTTATGCCTTTTTCAGTTTCCTCCCTGATGTTTCCTGCAGATTGGAGACATTTACTCTGGTAATCCAAACACAACTGTTTGTGTAAAAGGATTTTACTTCTACAATGACAGCAGTAACTTTTTTTTCACAAAGCCATCATTCTCTAGGTAATTTTATGATTTCTGTTCTTCATTCAGTTTATAAGCGAGAACCAGGACTTAAACCCAAATGTTCTGGCTATAACAACTATAATCATTTTTTCCCAATGTTTGTTACTTTTTTTACTTTCAAACACATTGCAGACTTGAAAAAAGTATGCAGTGAATGCCCATACACTTACCTCTTAGATTCTACATTCTACTGTATTGTTTTATCACATCTTTCCAACTATCCCATCTGTCTTGTTTTTTAATGCATTTCAAAATACATTACTAACATCCTTACTTAATCTTTCTTAACAGCTTTATTGAGATATAAATCATATACAGTTCACCCATTTAAAGTATACAGAGCAGTGGTTTTTAGTATATTCACAAATATATGCAACCATCACCATAATCAATTTTAGGATATTTTCTTTCTTTTTTTTTTTTTTTCAAGATTTTACTTATTTTTTAGAGAGAGAGGAAGGGAGGGGAAAAGAGGGGCAAATGTCAGTGTGTGAGAGAAACATCCAGTTGCCTCTCAAATACCCCCAACTGGGGACCTGACACACAACCAGGCAGATGCCCTGACTGAAAATCAACCGGTAACCTTTTGGTTTGCAGGCAGCACCCAAACCCACAAAGCCACCATCCAGGGTTTAGGACATTTTCATCAACCTTTAATCTCCCCAGTCCTGCCAAGCTCCTCACAACCATTAATCTTTTTGTCTTTGTAGCTTTGTCTGTTCTGAATATTTCATGTACGTGGAATCATACAATTTGTAGTCCTTTCTGACTGGCATCTTTCACTTAGCATAGCATTTTCAAGGCTCATCCATATTGTAGCATGTTATTATTTTAGTTCTTTTTCTTTCCAAATAATAATTCATTTTGTGAATGTACCACACTTTATTTACCCAGTCATTAGTTGATGGGTATTGGGTTGTTTCTGCTTTTCGGCTATTATTAACACTGCTGCTGTGAACATTTGTGTGCAAGTTTTTGTGTGAAAATAAGTTTTCATTTCTCTTTGTTGTATACCTGGAATGGAATTTCTGGGTCAGAAGTTTAACTTTTTGAGGAACTGCCAAACTGTTTTCTAAAGCAGTTGTACCATGTTACATTTCCACCAGCAATATACCAGGGCTCAAATTTCTACACATCCTTGCCAAAACTTGTTATTATCTTCTTTTATTCCAGGTTCATAATCTTTTTATTACATCCCTCCTCCCATTGACTCCACCTTGCCATCAAGCGGCAAACCATCATGTCAGTGCTTTATTTTCAATCTCCCTTTGTAGCTATGTGATTTGGATCAGCTATAAACTTGACTGAGCTTTTTAATAAAGGGACATAGCTTATCTGGGTTTCTTGAGTAGTTTCAAAGTGGCATCACAGTGTAAAGGTTAAAAACTTGCATTTTGCCCTGATGTGGCTTAGGGGGCTGGGCATCATCCCACAAAGCAAAAGGGCGCTGGTTGGATCCCTGATCAGGACACATTCCATGTGGTTCAGGCCAGGTCCCCAGTCAAGGGTTTGCAAGAGGCAACCAAGCAATGTTTCTGTCACACATCAATGTCTCTCTCCCTTTCTCCCTCCTTTCCCCTCTATCTAAAAAATAAAATAAAATACTTTACTTGGGTTTTAAAGTCAAATAGATCTGGATTCAAATCCTAGCACCCCTACTTAATTTCTGTTTACCTTGGGCAAGTCTCTTTACCTTACTGAGCTTCAGTTTCCTCATTTATAAAGTGAAGATAATACCTACTACCTTCTTGGGGTTGTGGAAATGGATTTGCACAGCTGTTGCTATTCCTTTTTAATATGTTCTAATGGTATTTGTGAGCCACACTGAATATCAAATAAGATTCCCCAACATTTCTTAAACACTGTATACAATTTGTGGTCCAATGGTTGGGGAAGTAGCCTATGCAACACATGCCAAGATGTTATATGGATCTGCCATCATTGACATGCAGAATAATTGCTACCACCATGGTCCACTCCCTGGCACCAACATCAGTTCTTAGCTTAAGGAAGTTATTTGCTGCCAAGCCTGGCCTTTCTCTATAATATTCTGGTGGATAGAGAGAATGATGAAAGTTGTCAAACACTAAAAACATCATAATATTGGCCAGTAATAGCTCAGCTGGTTAGAGCATTGCCCCTGAACACCAAGGTTGAAGGTTCATTCCCCTAGTTAGGGCACATAACAAGAATCAGCCAATGAATGCATACATAAGTAGAACAGCAACTAATTCTCTCTCTCTCTCTCTCTCTCAATAAATTAATAAAAATTAAAATCACTATAAACCAGTGGACTTAATTTCATAAAAAGATAATATGTTAGTCTTCATGGCATTTGGTGAACTTAAAATTTGGTGGGAAATCAGCTTCAGAGGTGGCATCCGTTTTTGAGCACATGCCCTGGGCAGCAGATGAAGTGAAAAGGCAGAGTCACGGAAAATATTGGCCCTAGTTACAGATAAAAGGTGGAAATGCTTTTTGCTCACTCTGTTCAGTCATTGTAGTAACTGAGTTTCATCATGAAAGAGAGCAGTACAGATTCCCAAGTAGGGTACTAAAAAAACTCAGATTGTGCCTTTTTTAAAAAGCCCTTGTTTCTTAGAGAAAGAATGAGGTTTAGGATATAGTTATTTATCATATAATTATTGGAAGTAAAAATATTCATGATGCTACAACAGAAAAACTTCCTTAAAGAACTTCCATGTATTTTTTAATTTTTTTAATCATCATTTAAAGATATGTTTATTGATGTTGGGGTAAGGGGAGAAAGAAACATCAGTTGGGTGCTTCCTGTACAAACCCCAGTGGGGGATGAAACCTGCAGCCTAGGTATGTACCCTGACCAAGAATCAAACCCACAGCTTTTTGGTGTATGACAATGCACCAACCAACTGAGCCACCCAGTGAGGGCTCCAGGTATTTCTTAAAAGTTTGTGTACTATAGATATGTTAAACAAGGGAAAGAGGAGGGTAATTTTATTTTGTTTTTATTTGGGTTTGTTTGTTTGTTTGTTTAGAGAGAGGGTAAGGGAGGAAGGCAGAGAGGGAAACTGTGATGTGCAAGAGAAATATTACTTTGGTGCCTCTAGCACTCCCAAGACGGGAGACCTGGCCCACAACCCTGATCAAACTGGCTCCTTTTCAGGTCACAGGCTGGCAGTCAATCCATTGAGCAACAGCAGCCAGGGCAGGGAGGGTAGTCTTAAATGTTTGAGTTTATTCTAGCATTTTTATTTTATCTTATTTTATTTTAATACATTTTATTTATTTTGCTATTACAGTTGTCCCAATTTTCCCCCCTTTACTCCCCTCCACCCAGTACCCTATTCCCTCCAGCAATGCCCCCCTTAGTTCATGTCCATGAGTCATGCATATAAGTTCTTTGGCTTCTCTATGTCCTTTGTTCTTCTTAACATCCCCTTATCTATTCTATAACCACCAATGGATACTTTCCTTTTTTCCTTTCACATCCAGACAATTGACCATTTAATTACTGCCTTCTATCAGCTTCTCAAATCATATTAATACAAAGTTTTCTTTTCATTATTCCAAAATGCCTACATTAATTCATTTGTTTTAAGAATTACTCTTTTAAGTAATATGATTTGCAGTATTACCAAACACATGCAAAAATACATTTACACCCATACATATTTTTACACATATTTAAATTACATACTGGATTTTGAAGAGTTAATACAAATAATTTAAAATATGCCAATAGCTTACATAATTATTACATGTTAAATGATAGTACTTTAGATATATTGTAGCAAAATTAAGCAGATTTTTTTCTCCTTTAATACTTATTTTACTCTGGAATGCTATTTTTGTGAAATACATCCCAGAAATGATGTATTGCAGAACTCACTTTTGTGAAAGTTGTTTTAGAGACAGTGCCAACCCATAGTAAAAACTGAATTTGGTTTTTGAGTCAGATCCTCCCCACTCCAATAATATAACTCAATTTTATTTTAAGCTATTGGCACTACAACTTACTCTTTTTGGAGTTTTCCATCTTAAATAATAGATTGATTGATTGATTGATTTAGGCTGTGCACAGGTCTTACTTATTTCAGTACCCTCTGGTTTTCCTCTACATGTGTTTTACAAGTTGAAGCCTTCAGAAATAATGACACTTGCAGTGCTCAGCCAGCCCCCAGAGTAAAAATTATTATGTCTAGTAAGTTATTTTTAAAAAATAAAAATCTGCCCTGGCTGGTGGCCCAGTGGATAAGGTGCGGGCCTGCGAACCCAAAGGTCGCTGGTTCGATTCCCAGCCAGGGCACATAATCAGGGTGCAAGCCAGGTCTCCAGCCAGGTCCATTAGCTGGAGGCAGGTGAAAGACAACCACACGTTGATGTTTCTCTCCCTCTCTGCCTCTCTCCCTTCCCCTCTCTCTAAAAATAAAAAAAATCTTTTTTAAATTTTAAAAATTAAAATCCCTAGGATTTAAATAATTTTGTAGAATAGCATTCTAGCTATTTTTTAAACTTGTGGTTGACCTCCTTCATGGTCCTAACCTAACCACCGAACTATTTAAAAGAGTCTGTTGAGGTAGAAATTAGGTATGTTTACATTTCAATAATAAAGTTTACTATAGCATTCATTCCTTTTCCCAGGCATCGTCAGTTTGGGGGCCTTCATAACTGGAAATGTATATTTCCATGATTTATTTGAAAGGAATCTCATCTAATTTACATGCTAATATGAGAATATATATTGTCTATGTACACGAATCATATAGTTTAGTAGTTTGCAACTTCCATCCAAATTGGTCTTCATCTTCAGCATCTTTTCTAACCCAAAGATTGACTGATTTCACAACACACCCATGACCAGTTAGTTGCTATTTAAAACATAAATTGCTAACAAAATCTATATATTAAACACCAACAAATAAGCACATATTTTGTAACAGTAAATAAGAAAGATAGCATGTCTTCTGTGTAATATATATCCATATTTTCTTAGGTTTTTCTTCTTCCTTAACTGCATTTGATTTTTCTGAGTTATTTCAAGTAACCTGATTTTCCCATATTGTGAAGTGATTCCAATATAAGAAAACTTAACCTGCAGTAATGCAGATACAGGTAATATACAAAATTGTACCTTATTTAGTAAAATCTATTTATAACAAGATCACTTTAAAGCATTCATAAGTTAAAGTTGGTTCTTATCCATTCAGCTCCCTATGTCTTTTGATTGGTGTATTTAACCCATTTACCTTTGTACCTGTGTTCCTGTCTGTCTCTCTGTTTCTTCATCTTCTTAAAGCAGACCCTTTAGCATCTCTTGCAATGCTGCTTTAGTGGAGATGTATTCTTTTAGACTTCCTTTGTCTGGGAAACTCCTTATTTCACCTTCCCTTTTGAATGAGAACCTTGCTGGGTAGAGTATTCTTGGTTGCAGGACTTTGTTTTCATTGCTTGAAATATTTTTTGCCATTCTCTTCTGGGATGTTGTGTTTCTGTGGAGAAATCAGCTGATAACTTTATGGGAGCCCCCTTGTATGTTATTAGCTGTTTCTGTCTTGCTGCTTTTAGGATTCTCTCCTTGTCTTTGAAATTTGCCATTTTCATGATGATGTGTCTTGGAGTGGGCCTTTTCAGGTTCATCTTCCTTGGGACCCTCTGTGCTTCCTAAGTTTGCATGACATTTTCTTTCCTCAAGTTAGGGAAGTTTTCTGTCATTACTTTTTCAAAGAGATTTTCTATCCCTTGTTGCTCATCTTCTCCTTCTGGTATCCCTATGATACAGATGTTATTACTTTCCATGCTATCCTGCAGCTCTCTTAAAACCTCTTCATTCTTTTTCAGTTTTTTTTTTTTTTTTTTTTTTTTTTTTTTTTTTTTTTTTTTTTTTTTTTTTTTTTTTTTTTTTTTTTTTTTTTTTTTTTTTTTTTTTTTTTTTTTTTTTTCATTTTGTTGCATTGCCTAGGAATTTTTTTCTACATTGACCTCCAGCTCGATGATCCGATCCTCTGCTTTCTCTAGCCTGCTTTTGATTCCTTCTGCTGTGTTCTTCAATTCAGAAATTGTATTCTTCATTTCCTCCTGGCTTTTATTGATGGATTCTAGATCCTTTTTAATGCTGGTATAGTTCTCAGTAAGTTACTTGTAGCTTTTCTGGAGTTCTTTGTAGTTCCCCTGGAGTTGTTTGTAGTTTTCTTTGAACTCACTGAGTTCATTGAGCTTCTCTATCATCATTATTTTGAATTCCATGTCTGATAGTGTGCTTGCCTCTATTTCATTTTGCACTCTTCCTGGGGATTCCTCCTTTCCATTTTCTGAGGGTTTATTTCTCTTTGTCTCCCCAGTTTAGGTGGCTCTTGTTCATTTCTGCTTCTTAGATTGGTCTGCTTTGACTTACTGTCTTAGTATTGTGACCTTCTGTGATACAGAGGTGCACTATTTTCACTTCCTGGATCTGCGCTTGGTGACTTCAGCTTGTGTCCTAGTCTGGGCCTAGTCAGCCAGTTGGAGACTACCAGATATCCACTGTCTTTGTCTCCTTCAGTTGTTAATCTGTTTTATTTTGAACTAATCACACATTTTATTTTTGTGCATTTCAATATCTTTTTTTTTTTTGTTTTTTTAAGATTTTATTTATTATTTTCAGAGAGAGGGGAGGGGAGAGAGGGAGAGAGACATCAGTGTATGGTTGCCTTTCACCTGCCTCCAGCTACAGACCTGGCTTACAACCTGGTTATGTGCCCTGGCTGGGAATCAAACCAGTGCCCTTTGGGTTCACAGGCCAGCGCCTTATCCACTGAGCCACCAGCCAGGGCCATTCCAATATCGTTATTATTTTATTGATTATGTTATTACAGTTGTCCTGATTTTTTTTTCCCCTTTGCCATCCCTTCATCCAACAACTCCACTCTCTCAGGCAATCCCTCCACCACTGTTCATATCTGTGGACCATGCACACAAGTTCTTTGGCTGCTCTGTTTCCTATACTGTACTTTACATCCCCATGGCTATTCTATAACAACCTGTTTGTACTTCTTAATCTTCTCACTTCTTCATCTGTTTCCTCTACATCCCTCCCATCTGGCAACCATTAAAATGCTCTTCATATTCACGATTATGTCTCTGTACTTGTTTGCTTAGTTTGTTTTTTTAGATGCAGTTGGTCATAGACTTGTATTTTTGGCATTTTAGTATTCATAAGTTTTGATCTTCACTTACTTGAATTTTAAGTCCTTTTAACATTTCATATAATAATGGTTTGGTGATGATGAACTCCTTTAATTTTATCTTGTCTGGGAAACTCTTTATCTGTCCTTGGATTCTAAATGATAGCTTTGCTGGGTAGAGCAATCTTGGCTGTAGACCCTGCTTTCATGACTTTGAATATTTATTGCCAATTCCTTCTAGTCTACAAAGTTTCTTTTGAGAAATCAACTGACACTCTTGTAGGAACTCCCCTATAGTTGTCTAACTTCTTTTCTCTTGCTGCTTTTAAGATTCTGTCTTTATCTTTAACCTTTGGCATTTTAATTATGATGTGCCTTGGTATGGGCTTCTTTGCATCCATCTTGTTTGGGACTCTGTGCTTTCTGGACTTGCATATCTATTTCTGTCACCAAATTAGGGAAGTTTTCTTTCATTATTTTTTCAAACAGACTTCCAGTGTCTTACTCTTTCTCTTCTCCCTCTGGCACCTCTATGATGTGAATGTTGGAGCTCTTGAAGTTGCCCCAGAGACTGCTTATACTATCCTCATTCTTTTAGGGGGATTCTTTTTTCTTCTTGTTCTGATTGGTTGTTTTTTGCTTTCTTTTTTGTTTGTTTTTTGTTTTGTTTTGTTTTTAAGATTTCATGTATTATTTCCAGAGAGAAAGGAAGGGGGCGAGGCAGAGAGGGAGAGAAACATCTATGTATGTTTCACCTGCCCTCTGCCAAGGACCTGGTTGGAGACCTGGCTTGCAACATCATTATGTGCCCTGGCTGTTTTTTGCTTTCTTATATTCCATGTCATTGATTTGAATCTCAGCTTCATCCACTCTACTATTGTTTCCTTATAAATTGTTCTTTAGTGCAATTATCCATCATTTCTGACTGGATCATTTTTATGCTGCTGAGGTTCTCACTGAGTTCCTTGAGCAATCTTATAACCAGTGGTTTGAACTCTGCACCTGATAGATTGTTTATCTCTATTTTGTTTAGCTCTTTTTCTGGAGTTTTGATCTGTTCTTTCATTTTGGCCATGTTTCTTTGCCTCCTCATTTTGGCAGCCTCCCTGTGTTTGTTTCTATGTGTAGGTAGACCTGCTTTGACTCCCTTTCTTGGTATTGTGGCCTAACGTAACACCCAAGCTCAGTGCTCAAGGTGTGCCCTTTGTGTGGGCTGAGTATACCCTCCTCTTGTAATTGAGCCTTGGTTGCTGTTGGCAGATCAGTGAGAGAGATTTATCCAGGCCAGGCAGCTACAAGGATTGGCTGTGACCATTTACCCCCAACCCCTACCCTCCTTGTAGGATCAGCTGTGCAGGGGCAGGGTGGTAGTGCTCCGACATGGTCTGTGGCAGTCCCCTGGATTTGCTGGCCCCAGTGCCTGGCTTGCTGCTCACTGAGGCCAGCCAGCTATTGCTTGTTTGATAGGATTTAGGAAATTGTGAAACCTGAGCCATATGAGAAACGTGGGTGGGCCTGTAAATTGTGTAGGGTCGAGTCTCATAGGCTGGTCAAACAGTTTTAGCCAGGTTGAAAAAGTCTCAGATATGGCACCAGTTTGCCAGCTCTGTTGGGGAGGGTTTAAAAAATGAACAATGGCCTCTGCTGGCCTTGATGCCAGACATTTCAGTTTCTTCCTGTATACCACTCTGCCTTTTAAGCAGCTACCCTGGTTCTGGAGCTCAGAGGGAGCTCCAGAAGGAGCTCTGAGAAGGTGAGTTCATGTATGGGTTCTTTAAGAGGAACTGCTTATGGTTTCAGCAATTTTTTCCACCAACTCAATTCCTATTGGTTTTTGCAGCCAGAAGTTGTGGGGACTTATCTTCCTGACATTGGAATCTGAGGCTGGGACTCCATATTCCCGAGAAATTCTTTTCAGTTTTTTGTCCACCACACATGGGTGAGGGACCAGCCCATTCTGTGCCTATACCCCTCCTACCAGTCTGGGTGGATGTGGTTTCTTTAATTCCATAGTTGTCAGACTTCATCTAACTCAATTACTGATGATTCTAAGTAATGGTTGCTCTATATTTTAATTGTAGTTTTGGAGTGGTTTTGAGAAGTGGCAAGCCATGCCTGCCTTTGCTGCCATCTTGACCAGAAGCCTGGCATTTTTATTTTAATGTAGGTCCATGAGGCTCACATGTTAATGTTAGGTGTGTGCCTGCCTGAGTAGTGCTCAGTGGTAGTATATTTTCCTGTTAGGATGAGCCCTCTCTCTAACAAAGAGGCTTTCATCCTAGTCACCATAACCTAGAGATGTGTTTATTTTTTTCCTTTGTAGTCTTTTTAAATGTGTAGTTTTCAACCTTTCTCCTACCTGTGTAGCTCTTTGTTTGATTCCTGGTACTTCATACTCAACCTACCCCAGTCTGTCCTCCTCACCTCTACCTGTATTCCTAAAATAGTGTGTTCATCATGCCACTTGCTCCTCCTTCAGCTCTCTGCTTTAGATCCATGTGCTGTCTACTCCAGAAGCCACTCCCTGGCTACTTTATTTTTATTATTATTACTAGGGTTTTATTTATTTAGAGAGAAAGAGAAGGAAAGAAATGTCAGTATGTGGTTGCCTCTCGCACACCCCCAGTTGGAGACCTTCCCTGCAACCCAGACATATGCCCTGACTTGGAATTGAACCAGCAATCCTTTGGTTTACAGGCTGGCTCTCAATACTCTGAACTACACCAGCCAGGGCTCCCCTGCCTACCTTTTAAGATTAAATTTCCATTTCCTCCCCCAACATAAATCCACCGTTTCAATTATTCCATACATTTTTACCTCCTGCCCTTTACCCATGTTCTTTTTCCACCTAGAATCTCTGGTTCGTCCTTTAAATGTATTCCAGTCCTGTCGGTCCTTAAATGCTTTGTCAAGGCTCTGTCTTTATGTAGAATTAACTTACTACAAGTCCTGAGTGCCACAATTAAAATGATCTCTGCTTCAGCCCTGACTGGGTGGCTCAGTTGGTTGGAGTGTCACCTCATACACCAAAAGGTGGCCAGTTCAATTCCCAATCAAGGCCCATACCTAGGTTGCAAGTTTGAGCTTCAGTCGGGGTACATGTGGGAGGCTACCGATTGATGTTTCTCTCTTACGTTGGAATTTCTCTCTCTCTCTCTCTCTGTCTCTCTCTCTCTCTCTCAAATCAATAAAAATATCTTTGGATGAGGGTTAAAAATAAATAATAATAGTAATAATAATAACAAATGATCCCAGTTTCCTTACATTTTCTCCCTCATATTTACTTATTGATAGTCACACAGGCCTACATTCTGTCCCTCAAACCTACCAAGTTTATCCCTATCTTGAGGACTTTAGACGTACTGTTCCTTCTGCTTTAAGATGCATGCCCACCCCATCTTCCTAGTGAGCACTTGTTTATGTCATCATGCAGTTTTTACTTCTCATCGTTGAAGAGTGTTGAACAGGAAAGAGGCCTTCTCTGAGCATTCCAGCGGAACCAGCGGCCAGACACTTTGCTGCATAACCCTAGTGATCTTATTTGGTTTACTTTTCCATATCTTAAATCATCTTAGTTTTTCTGCCACTCCCTCCCTCACCTCTACCTCCCACTTTAGAATGTGAACTCCTGAGGGCAGGGTTTCTATCTCATTTACCACAGTATTACCAGTACTTGAACTTACTTGAACACACATCAGGCTTTCAGTAAATATTTGTTGACTGAGATGTCCCAGACACTGTGCTTGGCCATGGGAACAATGGGCTCTAAATCAGAAGCATCCCAGTCAGTGGCCTGTCCAGTGTCCGAATAAGCTGCTGCTGGTGAGTGCTTGGTCAGTATCCATTTGTGTGCTGTTTATCTTTGATGAGACCTGCTTAATTGTACTCTAGTTTTTGTTTCTCCCATATGCTGCTCAGAATAGAATAAGAACAGTCTCAGATATTATAGGTATGCTCAAAGCTAACCAGGGCTGCTGGCATTACTGCAAATACTGTATGTTGAAGAAGAATGTGGAAGAATTATGTTGCTGCTATGACAAGGCCCAGTGATAAACTGTCCATGCCAGGGACATGCTGTACCAACTGACATGCCCTTGTTACCCCATGCCACTTACTTTCTCTATGCTTTTCTTTTCTTCCTTTGCAGAATGAGTTTGGGGGATTGGATGTGAATAATATCAGCAAAAATACAGAATGCCTAAAATTTTAATTCTCCTCCACCCCCTTTCTTAGATGTGAACGATTAGAAGAACAACTAAATGACCTAACAGAGCTCCACCAGAATGAAATCTTGAACCTGAAGCAGGAATTGGCCAGCATGGAAGAGAAAATTGCATATCAGTCCTATGAACGGGCCCGGGACATCCAGGTTAGCGTGAAGGATCCAGGTGTAAAAGCAAAAGATTAAAAATAGAATGGTTGTTGCCAAGGGCTAGGGGTTAGGGAACTTGGAGGAATTGTTATTTTATTGGTACGGAGTTTCAGTTTACAAGATGTAAAGCTCTGTAAGATGGATATTGGTTGCACAACATGAATGTATTTAAAGCTACTGAACTGTACTCCTTAAAATAGTTAAAATGATAGATTTTATGATATATATTTTACCACAACAAAAAAGAAAAATTAATGAAAGTCCTAATATATTTTACAACATGGATGATTCTGGAAAACATTGTGTTCTGTGAAAGAAACCAATCACAAAAGGCTGCATAATTCCATCATGTATGATTCCATTTATATGAAATGTCCAGAATAGTCCAGTCACTGGAGTTAGAAAGTAGATTAGTGGTTGCCAGAGGCTGTGGGAAAGGGGGGCAGGAAGTGATAGCTAAGGAGTAAGGAGTTTCTTTTGGGGACGATTAAAATGTTCTAGAATTTTGATAACGGTGATAAAATTGCACATTGTGAATTTACTAAATGTGATTGAATTATACTGTTTTTTTAAAGATGATATTTATTATTTTCAGAGAAGGGAAGGGAGAGAGAGAGAGAGATATCAATGAATGGTTGCCTTTCACCTGCCTTCAGCCATGGACCTGGCTGGACACCTGGCTTGCAACCTGGCTATGTGACCTGGCAGGGAATCAAACCAGTGACCTTTGGGTTCACAGGCTGGTGCCTTATCCACTGTTCCACCAGCCAGGGCCTTGAATTATACATTTTAAAATGGTAAATTTTCTGTTACACATATGTTATTTTACCCCAATAAAAAGAAGTTAACATTTTTAGTATACTATTTTTTTTAATAAAAAGATTCAAAATATAAGATTCCTGTTCTACTTAAGATAATTTAAAATTTAACATGGTTTCCATTAAAATATTGATAGTTTTTTTCAAAAAAAAGAAGAAGAAGAAGAAGTTAACCTGGCTGGCGTGGCTTAGTGGATTGAGCACCAGCCTGTGAACCCAAAGGTCACTGGTTGGATTCCCAGCCAGGGCACATAATCAGGTTGCAAGCCAGGTCTCCAGCCAGGTCTCCAGCCAGGTCTCCAGCCAGCTGGAGGCAGGTGGAAGGCAACCATACATTGATGCTTCTCTCCCTTTCTTCCTTCCTCCCTGCCCTTCTCTCTGAAAATAATAACTAAAATCTTTAAAAATAAATTAAAAAAAATTTTTTTTTAAAATAAGTTTAGGGGGGAAAAAGGGAAGATGGAGAACCAAAAGAAGCTAATACCAACTATAACTACACCTGCTTTTCAAATGATGTGCGTTTCTCAAAAATGTACACCATTTGGAGGTGGTATGCATGCTTGAGTTCTTGGGAAATGTTTCTTAGGATCACCATAGTCTCAGTCTATGGAAAACCACATGCATTACCTTTTTTAGTTTCTCCTTCAAGAGCTTCTCTGACAAGTCTCATGGCCATCTTTCTTCTTCTATAGCAAAGGGGGCTTTTTTCCTAGCTGCCAAGTCCAAATATTTTTCAGGCATATTGCCAAGGAGTTTGCAAGAATACCACAAGCAATAGTGTTTAAGGCTAGTTGTATCCCTCTAGTTTATTCTGTGAGAAAATAGAGTATTTAACTTTTGTTCATCCCAGGTGGGGATATTCTAATGGAACAAACAGTTGGTAGTTTCTTCATATGAAGGCATCCTAAAATTAATCTTAGAGAAGGTCCAGGAAACTTATATTACAGTAGCATAAAAGTATATGTGCTGCTGAAGTGAGCACAACAGTAGCATAAAAGAATCAAGACAAATCCTGGCTGGTGTGGCTCAGTGGGTTGGCTCCAGCCTACGAACCCAAAGGTCACTGGTTTGATTCCCCAGTCAGGGCACATAACCAGGTTGCAAGCCAGGTCTCCAGCCAGGCCTCCAGCTGGAGACAGGTGAAAGGCAACCATATGTTGGGGGTGGAAAAAACAAAACCAAGAAAACCCAGGATTCCATCACAACTAAACTTTGGAGGTTATCTGACCCATAGCAAAGGGAATAGGTTCTGTTCTCTGAATGTTACCATACATTTCGTAAAAATGAATGGGTGAAAGTCATGGCCTTAAGGGAAGCAGATCACTTGTAAAGTTTAGTCTAATTGAGCACAGTATCCTCTTTACAGAGATCAATCTTAAAAGGGGGAGTGTACTTAAAAGACAGAACAGAGAGCCCTTTCTCCTGATGTCAGGGATTTATTTGATTTGAAAAACACCCGGTAGTGTGTACAAGGATGTCCAAGGATGTTCAGATCCTTATTGTTGTAGTGGAAGCATTAGAAATAACCTCAGCCTCTCCAGTAGGGAACTGTTGAATAAACTATGACACATCTGTATTATTAAATTACTATGGAGCAGTTAAAAATAATGTGGGTCTCTACATAATTGACATGGAAAGATCACAGAAGATTCAAAGACACTCTGTTGAGTGAAAAAGGTAAGTTGTGCCCCTGGCTGGTGTGGCTCAGTTGGTTGGAACATTGTCCCATAAAGTGAAAGATCTCGGGTTTGATTCCAGGTCAGAGCATGTACCTAGGTTGTGGCTTGAGTCCCAGTCCAGGCAACTAGGAAAGGCAACTGATGTTTTTCTCTCTCACATCAGTGCTCCTCTCCCTCCCTCCTTCCCACTCTCTCTAAAATCAATTAGCATGTCCTCAGATGAGGATTTTTTAAACAGGCAAGTTGTGAACCAGTTCCTATATTAAAATAGAAAGTAAAAAATAATTTCATACATTTCCCTAGCTACACACACACACACATAGACATAGGTGAAAGGATGAACACAAGCCAGACTGACAGTATTACTTCAAGGGCAGGGGCTGCAGTTGAATAAATATAAAGAGAGAGTATATCCTATTTGAATTTTATTATGCTGAACAAGTAGGTGTGTCTAACTTAATAATTTTAAATGAAGAAGAGAAAATTATATATTTGAAATCTTGTCAATAAAATATACAACCTCAGCCCTGGCTGGTGGTTCAGTGGATAAGGTACCAGCCTACAGACCTAAAGACTGCTGGTTCGATTCCCCAGCCAGGGCACATAACCAGGTTGCAAGCCAGGTCTGTAGCTGGAGGCAGGTGAAAGGCAACCATGCATTGATGTCTCTCTCCCTCCCTGTCTCTCTTGAAAAATAATAAATAAAAAATTTTAAATATATATATATACACAACCTCCCTGGCTGGTGGCACTGTGGGTAAGGTGCTGGCCTGGGAACACAAAGATCGCTGGTTTAGTTCCCAGCCAGGGCACATAACCAGGCTGGAAGCCAGGTCTCCAGCAAGTCTATAGCTGGAGGCAGGTGAAAGGCAATCATACATTGATGTCTCCCTCTCTGCCTCTCTCCCCTCCCCTCTTTCTAAAACTATTAAATAAAATCTTTTTTTTTTTTTTTTTTTAATAAAATGTACAAATCTAATTGTGGCCACTGCTTGTGAGTCATCCCACAGGAATGTAGTGGAGAACAGTTTAGGTGAATAATAATAATCTAGCCTTCTTTCATCATTTTTGACCCTCTTTACCTTCTTTGTCCTCCGCCACTCCCCTCTTCCTCTCCGGTAAACACCATATTTTTTGTGTATGAATTTTTTTTTTGTTTTGTTTATTCATTTGTCGCTTTTTGTTTTATATCCCACATATGGATGAAATCATGCGTTGTTTTTTTCTGTCTGAATTATTTCACTTAGCATAAGAATCCCAAGATCCGTCCATCTGGTTTTAAATGGCAGTATTTCTCCTTTTTGTGGCTGAGTAGTATTCCATTGCATGTTTGTACCGCATCATCTTTTTCCATCCATCAGACATTTGTGGTGTTTGCATGTCTTGGCTATTGTAAATAGTGTTGCAGTGAACATAATATTTTCAAATTTTTCAGATAGCTAGATTTTCAGATAGCTAGATCATATGTTAGCTTTATTCTTAATTTTTTGAGAAATCTCCATGCCCTTATTCCATGGTGGCTGCACCAGTTTACATTCCTACCAATGTAGCAATGTACCAAGAGTCCCCTTTCAACATTTCTTATCTCATTGATAATAGTTGTTCCAATGAGTATGAGGTGGTACTTTATTATAATTTTTATTTGCATTTCCCTTACAACTAGTGATGGGCATTTTTCATGTATCTGTTTGGTCATCTGTATATCTTCCTTAGGAAAATGTCTCTTCAGGTCCTCTGCCCATTTTTTAATCAGTTGTTCAGTTTTTTTTTTCCCCTGTTGAATTATTTTATACATGTTTTGGATTTTATTCCCTTATCATGTGTATCACTTGCAAATACCTTCTCCCATTTGATTGGTTACCTTTTTGTTTTGCTGATGGTTTCTTTTGCTATACAGAAGACTTTTAATTTGCTGTAGTCCCATTCATTTGTTTTTGCTTTTACTTCCCTTACCTTTGTGTCAAGTTCACAAACAACCCTTTGAAACCATCGTCCTAAAGTTTAGTATCTATGTTTTCTTCTATGTATCTTATTGTTTCAGGTCTTATATCCAAGCTTTTAATCTACTTTGAGTTCATTTTTGTGTGGTGTCAGATAGTCTGGTTTCATTCTTTTGCATGTGACTTTTCAGTTTTCCCAACACCACTGAAGACTTTCTCCATTGTAGGTTTTTGGCTCCTTTGTTGAAAATTAGTTGCCCATGTATGTGTGGGTTTATCTCTGGACACTCAATTTTGTTCCATTTCTCTGTGTTCCATTTCTCTGTCAGTACCTTATTGTTTTGGTTACTGTGGTTTTGTAGGGATAAAGTCAGAGAGTGTGATACCTGTAGCTTTTTTCTCTTTTTTCTCCTCATGATTGCTGTGGCTATTTGGGGCCTTTTGTGGTTCCATACAAATTTGAGGATTTTTTTGTTCTATTTCCATGAGAAATGTCACAGGGATTTTGATAGGGATTACATTAAATCAATATATTGCTTTAGGTAATATGGCCATTTTAACAGTGTTAATTCTTCCCATCAATAAACACAGAAAATCTTTGTCATTTTTTTGTCTTACACAATTTTTTTCAACAATGTCTTGTAGTTTTCCATGTACAGGTTCTTCACTTCTTTTGTTAAGTTTATTCTTAAGTATTTTATCCTTTTTTGTTACTATTATAAATTGATTTATTTTCATTTCTTTCTGATATTTCATTGCTAGTATTAGGAATACAACAGATTTTTGAATGTTGATTTTGTATCCTGGGTTTTTTTGGTTGTTGTTTGGGTTTTTTGGTTGTTTGGAGTTTTTGTTTGTTTGAGGCTTTAGGGTTTCCTACATAGAGAATCATATCATCTGCAAATAATGACTATTTCACTTCTTCATTTCCATTTTGGATGCCTTTTATTTATTTATTTTTCCTGTCTGATTACTTTGGCTAGGACTTTCCAGTACTATGTCAAATAGCAGTGGTGAGAGGGGTCATCCTTATCTTGTTCCTGCTATTAAAGGACAAGTTTTTCGCCATTGAGTATGATATTAGCTGAGGGTTTGATACATGTGGCATTTACTGTGTTGAGGTATTTTTCTTCTGTGTCTGTTGTATTGTTTTATCATAAATGGATGTTGTATCTTGTCAGATGCTTTTTCTGCACCTATTGATATGATTTTTTAATGTTGTTAATGTGGTGTGTTGATTGATTTCTGGACGTTGAGCCATCCTTGTATCTCTGGAATGAACTCCACTTAATCGTGATATATTGTCATTTTTGTATATCATTGTATTCATTTGCTAGTATTTTGTTAAGGATTTTTGCATCTGTGTTCATCAGATATTGGCCTATAATTTTCCTTTTCTGTGTGGTGTTCTTGCCAGGTTTTGGTATCAGAAAAATGTTGGCCTTGTAAAATGCATTAGGAAGTATTCCTTCCTTTCAATTTTTTGGAAAAGTGTAAGAATGATAGGTATTCAATATTCTTTGAATGTTTGGTGGAATTCACCAGTGAAGCCATCTGGTCCTGAACTCTTATTTTGGGGGGAGTGTTTGATGACAATTTCAGTTTCCTTACTAGTGATTGGCTTATTTAGGTTTTCCAATTTTCCATGTCTCTGTCTAGGAAGGTTACGTATTTCTAAGAACGTGTCCATTTCTTCTAGGTCACCAAATTTGGCATAAAGCTTTTTATGGTATCTTTAAAAGATTTTATTTATTATTTTTAGAGAGAGGGGAAGGGAGGGAGGCAGAGAGGGAGAATAACATCAATGGATGGTTGCCTTTCACCTGCCTCCAGCTACAGACCTGGCTGGACCTGGCTTGCAACCTGGTTATGTGCCCTGACTCAGGAATCGAAGGAGCGACCTTTGGGTTGACAAGCCAGCACCTTTCCACTGAGCTGCATCAGCCAGGGCTTATAGTATTTTTTTTATATATATATAATCCTTTGTATCCTTTCCATTGTAAATTCTTTTTCATTTCTGATTTTATTTATTTGAGTGGGGTTTTTTCCTTACTGAGTCTAGCCAGAGGTTTGTCAATTTTATTTCTTTTCAAAGAACCAGCTCTTTGTTCATTAATTTTTTTTATCGTCTTTGTTCTCTATTTCATTCATTTTCACTTTAATTTTTATTACTTTCTCCCGTCTACCAACTTTGGGCTTCCTTTGTTCTTTATTTAGTTCTTTAGGGTATAATGATAGTTTATTTAAGATTTTTCTTGTTTCTTGAGGTAGGTCTATAATACTATAAACTTCCCTCTTAGTACTGCTTTTGCTGCATCCCCAAAATTTTGATATATTGTATTTTTATTTTCATTTGTCTCTGTGCACCTTTGATCCTTTTTTTATTTCTTCTTTGACCCAGTAGCTTTTCTTCTTTGAACAGTAACATGTTCAGCAGCATGTTATTTTTCTCCACATACTCATCTTTTTACCAGCTTTTTTCTCATGGCTAATTTTCAGTTTCATACCACTGTGGTCAAGTAATATGCTTGGTATGATTTCCATCTTCTTAAATTTATTGAGACTAATTTTATGCTTTTGTGGGATCTGTCCCTTGAAAAGAATGTATATTCTCATGTTTTGGGATGGAAAGTTCTATAAATGTCAAATACATTCTTTGCTGTAATGTGTCATTTAAGGTCAATATTTACTTCGTTAAGTTTCTGTTTTGATGATCAACCTGTTGTCATTGGGGTATTTAGGTCTCCTGCTATAATTGTTTAGTCAGCTTCTCTCTTTAGGTCTGTTAATAATTGGCTTATATAATTTGGTGCTCCCAGGCTGGGTGCACATATACTAATTAGCGTTACATCTTCTTGATGAATTGTCCCCTTTATCATTAAAAGTGTCCATCTTTATCTTGTTACCTTTTTTATCTTGAAATCTATTTTGACTGGTAAGTTCCATCTATTTACATTTGGGGTGATTATTTTTCTTTCTTTATTTTTATTTTTATTTATTATTTTCAGAGAGAGAGAGGAATGGAGAGGCAGAGAGGGAGAGAAACATCAATGTGTGGTTGCCTTTCACCTGCCTCCAGCTGGAGACCTGGCTGGGGAATCAAACCAGCAACTGTTGGGTTCGCAGGCCAGTGCCTGATCTACTGTGCCACCAGCCAGGGCTGGGGTGATTATTGATATATGAGGACTTCCTACCATTTTGTCTTTTATTTTCTGCTTACTGTCTCTCCATTGTTTCTTTTTTCTTGTGTCTTCTATTTTAATTTGGTAGTTTTCTGCGTTTTTTTTCTTCTGTTTTATTTTTCCATGTTACAATTCTCAGCTCTAGGAATTGCTGTGTGTGGTTACCATTGGGTTTACATAGAAAAAAGTATCATACATACAATAGTCCTTTTCTTTTTATTGCATCCCATCTCTATTCACTCTTTTCCTCCTCCCTTTTTATGTTTTTATTGTCACAAATTACTCATTTTAATGCTATATATTCATTGCCAAGTTACAGAAAATAGTCTTTCTTAAGTACTTTTTTCCTGCTTTTATAGTATAAACTATAATTGTTTAATATCCTATTCTGAAATAGAGTTGCAATTTCCTGCCTCTGTCTCTCTGACTCAGTTTTATATACTTTTGTCTTTTTGTTTCAGAAATAAGTGCTCCTTTAAACAATTCTTGTAATGCAGGTCTTGTGAAACCCTCAGCTTTTGTTTGTCAAGGAAAGCCTTTATTCATCCTTCATATCTAAAGGATAACCTCACTGGATAGTCTTGGCTTGTGTTTTTTCTCTTTCATTATTTTGAATAATTCGTTTCACTCTCTTCTGGCTTGTAGAGTTTTCGCAAAAAAATTTGATGATAATCTTGTTTCTTTTTTTGACCAATACAAAAGCTTATTTAACAAAAGTTCAATGTGAAAATGTACAAGACTCAATTTTTATATTGCAGTAAAACAGGAGATGTAAAGAGAAGATATGAGTGCAGTTGATTTCACTGAAAAACACAGCCATTCTTTATACTTGTTCCAAGGCTTCTAACAGGATGATACTATTGCCTCATATTACCACCATTCCAATATTGTTCTGTTGTCCACTAGTTGCCCTCTCCACACATTCATCTATCACAAGATTCGTAGATATCAAATCCCCGCAATATTCCTTGGACATGTAATCAAATCGCATTCCTGTTTTAGGTTACAGTCTTTTTCCCCTGGCTACCTTAAAAATTCTTTCTTTGTCATAATTTTTGACAGCTTTAATATAGTGTGCCTTGGAAAAGATCTTTTTGCATTGAGATAATTAGGTGTTCTGTTAACTTCTTGAATTTGAAGATCCAACTCTTTCCACAAGTTTGGGAAGTTCTCATCAATTATTTGTCCCAATAGGCTTTCTGTCCCCTTCTTCCTCCCTTCTTCTGGCATACCTATTATTCCTTATGTTGGTCTTTCTAATGAATAATGAAGTCAGATAATTCTTGTAGAGTTCTTTCATTTAAAAAAAATTATTGGTTCTCTTCTTCAGAGTTATTTCTAGGTGCCTGTCTTAGACCTCCCTAATTCTCCCTTCCATCTGGTCTGCCCTGTTTCCAGTGCTCTCTAAAGCATTCCTTATCTCATTTATTGAGTTCTTCAGCCCCAGAATTTCATTTGGTCCCTTTTTATAGTTTCAGTATCTTTGGTAAAGTGCTCCTTTTGTTCATTCATTTTCTACCTGAGCCAGCCTATTTGAGCAAGTTCTTTTGTTATCTCTTTGAGCTCCTTCATAATTACAGTTGTAAACTCTCTGTCATTTAAGTCACAGTCTTCCATGACTTTGAGTTTAGTTTCAGGGGGACTTTTCATTTTCTATCTGTGCTCCTGTGTTACCTTGGCTGATCATGATATTTGATGGATTATTTCTCTGCCTGTGAAAACAAAAACAGAGGTAAGGAGCTCTTTTCTTGTTTAGATACTGTTTTACTGTCAACAATTTAGCAGGTTGATAGGCAGGGTATTTTCTTTCATTTTCTCTGACTTGCACTATTTGTACCTCTGAGATCATAGTGAAGCAGTATCACTTTGGTTAAGGAGAATGCTGCATACCCACTAAAATAGTGGTGTCCCCTCTGTGACCAGCTTGCCTCGGTTACAGGGCACCACCACTATGGTGAGGGTATGTGGCTGGTAGTGGAAACTGGTTTTGTGATCTCCCAAGGCTACCTCCTTGATACTGATGGTCATTGGCCCAGCTGTGTTTTTGGAGTTGTCTCCATGCCTCTGCTGAGCTCTGCCAGGATGATGGGGAAGGGTCACGTTCATAATTTTGCAGCCCTAAAACCATTTAATATGTCTTATTTTTCTCTGCCTGCCTCTGTTGGATTTGGTTGGGCAAGGGAGGCAAGTTCATGATCTCATAGGTCTACCCAGCTGCCAGCAACAGCTATCAAAACCTCTGTGTTAGCCTGGTCTTCTCAGCCTTCTATCATTATTATTATTATATTTTATTAATTATGCTATTACAGTTGTCCTGATTCTTTTTCCCCCTTCACCCACTAAACCCACTCCCTCAGGCAGTCCCCCACCATTGTTCATGTCCATGGGTCATGTGTATAAGTTCTTTGCTCCATTTCCATTACTGTACTTTATATCCCCATGGCTGTTCTATAACTACCTTTTTGTAATTTTTTTTAATATTCGAAAAATATTTATAAAGAATACAATGGGATAAGTTTAGGCTGAGAATAAGGTTACAGTTACTTATTTTTAGAGATGGGAAGGGAGAGATAAAGAGGAGAGAAACATAAATATGTGAGAGATACATCCCCCACCAAGAGTGCCCTGACCAGGATTCAACCTGTCAGTCTTGGAGTTCACAGGCTGGCACTCAGTCAACTGAACTACACCAGCCAAAGATCTGGGCTCCCTTTTCTAGTCCAGTGAGAGCTGCCTCTTTTTCATCCAAGGTCTTCTACTGCTCAGCTTCAATATAGTAAATTGCTTAACATCATCGAGGCCTTGGTCATAGAAATCATTTATTTTAGAAACAAACAACTTCTTTCTTCTTCACTAAAGATCACAGTTGTTTTCTCTGCCACTTGCTTCTTTCAACTAGTTATCAACTTCCTGTGTAAGAAAAATTATAGGGCAAGAGCAAATATTCTATGCTGGCTGTCCACAGTGTAGTGGCTGATTAATAAAGAAGCCACTCACTCAACCTTTTTGTCCATTCATCTCATCTAAAAAATAAATAAAAAGGATCAAGGTTAAAAAGTACTCATGACTGAGGTACAACTTTTACAAATATCTCTGGCCATGGAAAGCTTTATTTCTTTATTATGAGCCAAGTGATCTTTAATGGATCAAGAATCCCTTCCTACCTATTAGAGGCCTGTAAGGAATAAATGCTTCAAAGATTTGCTCATAGATATGTCAGGAAAGTGTACCAAAAAAGAGGAAATTGTGGAATACAAGAAAGAGTAAACAAAGAAAATACAACAAAATATACAGTTCGCTAAAAAAAGAATAATCATTGATATACATTCCTTACTCATTCTACATTTGATTGGCTCCTTTTATTATTTAGAAATTAAGCTATTTTCAGTCTTTCGCATTCCTTTTCCACATCATCTCTAATATTCTGGAGTTTTCTAGAGTTCTGGATCAGGAATACCAACCTGTCCCTAAAATCACTAGTGCCATGATTTCTGCCAACATTTTGAAGCTCATCAAACAAAACCAATGTCTGTTTAACTTTGGCCTGAACAATTTTTTGTTCTTCTAATTCTGCAAGAAGGGCCTGTTTAATGCATAATTCAGTTTTATACTTCTGCTGTAACTGTTCAGTTTCTTTTTGGAAAAGCTGGAGTTCTTTCTCACTATAAGACTGCCTCTCCCCAACAACAATAAAATTAAATTTTTTTAAAATGTGTTTTTAATTTTTTTTAATAAATAAATTTTTAAAAATAAAATAGCCCTGGCTGGTGGCACAGTGGATAAGGCACCGGCCTGTGAAGCTAAAGGTCACTGGTTCGATTCCCCAGCCAGGGCACATAACCAGGCTGCAAGCCAGGTCTCCAGCCAGGTCTGTAGCTGGAGGCAGGTGAAAGGCAACCATACATTGATGTTTCTCTCCTTCTCTTCCTCTCTCCTTTCCCCTCTCTCTCAAAATAATAAAATCTTTTTAAAAATAAAATAAAAAAGAATGCATCTTCTGAGATTTATCTTCTGGAAACAAGGTGTTCGGGAGAATACACAAAATCCACTGTGAAAACAACTTCTTCATTTTGACAAAGAGGTAATCAAAATGTCCCTTCATGAAGCAAAGTGCATTTACGAATCTGGACTGGGCTAATCTCACAGTTTGGAATGCCATCCAGCTTCTTCAGAATAACCTGTTCAATAGCCTGCATCACTTCAAATAGGTAGTCTTGAAATGCAATGTAGATCCTGAGCATGCAAGTTTGTGGTGTGAAGCCAAAGAACTGGGCCTCCTAGGTCATTGGGTCGACAGACATTTTGGCTTATTTTGCTGTTAATTTTGATTGTGAAAAATTGAGTTCTACTTCAGGATATTATCACAGGCCTGTCTCATCTTCTCTGCTAGTCCCAGAGTTCCATGGGCAGGGCCAAGATGGCGTAATCAATAATTGCAGAGTACACACTGGAGGTGTCTAGATAGCTCCCCTTTTTGTACTTTTTAATCCCTTCACCTCTTCACCCATTCCCTAACACCCCTCTCCCATCTGGCAACCATCAAAATGCTCTCTATATCCATGATTCTGTCTCTGTTCTTACTTGCTTAATTTGCTTTTTTAGGTTCAATTGTTGATAAATTTGTATTTTTGGCATTTTATTGTTCCTAGTTTTGATCTTCCTCTTTTTCTTAAATCCCTTTAACATTTCATATAATAATGGTTTGGTGATGATGAACTCCTTTAGTTTTTTCTTGTTTGGGAAAGCTCTTTATCTGTCATTGGATTCAAAATGATATCTGCTGGGTAAAGCAGTCTTGGCTGTAGGTTCCTGCTGTTCGTGACATTGAATATTTCTTGCCAATTCCTTCTAGCCTGCAAAGTTTCTTTTTAAGGAATCAGTGGGGATGGGGACAGAGGGGAGCAAAAAGGGGATGGATGTAATACAACAACAATAAAATTAAAAAAAAAAAAAAAGGAATCAGCTGACAGTCTTATGGGTACTCCCCTGTAGGTAATGAATTTTTTTTTCTTGCTGCTTTTAAGATTCCATCTTTATCTTTAACGTTTGACATTTTAATTATGATGTTCCTTGTCATGAGCCTCTTTGCATCCATCTTGTTTGAAACTCTGTGCTTCTTGGGCTTACGTGTCTATTTTTTCACCAGATTAGGGAAGTTTTCTTTCATTATTTTTTCAAATATATAAACAGATTTCTAATTTTTTGCTCTTTCTCTTCTTTTATGGCACCTCTGTGATGTGAATGTTGGACCTCTTGAAGTTGCCCCAGAGGCTGCTTATACTATCTTCATTTTTCTATATTCTTTTTCCTTACTGTTCTGATTGTTTTTTGTTTCCTTAGGTTCCATATTATTGATTTGAATCCTGCCTTCATCCACTCTTCTGTTGTTTCCTTGTAAATTGTTCTTTATTCCAATTAGTATATCCTTCATTTCTGACTGGATCTTTTTTGTTGTTGTTGTTTGCTAGTTTTTAAATATTTTTTTTTTGTTTGTTTAGAGAGGGGAAGGGAAGGAGAAAGAGAAGAAGAGAAACATCAAAGTTTGATTGCCTCTCACATGCCCCAAACTGGGGACCTGGCCTAGGTCACAACCAAGGCATGTGCCCTAAGAATTAAACCAGCAACCCCTTGGTTTGCAGGCTGGCTCTCAATGCATTGAGCCAGTGGGTCTTTTTTTATGCTGCTGGGGTCCTCAGTGAGCTGCTTGAGCATCCTTATAACTAGTGTTTTGAAATTTGCATCTGATAGATAGCTTATCTCTATTTTGTTTAGCTCTTTTCCTGGAATTTTGATCTGTTCTTTCATTTTGCCATGTTTCTTTGTCTCCTCATTTTGACAGCCTCCCTGTGTTTGTTTCTCTGTATTAGGTAGAGCTGCTATGACTCCCTACCTTGATAGTGAACTGATGTAGTAGATGTCCTATAAGGGCCAGTGGCACAGCCTCCCATCACCCAAGCTGGGTACTCTAGGTACGCTCTTCATGTGGCCTGAGTACACCCTCCTCCTGTAGTTGAGCTTTGGTTGCTGTTGGCAGATCATTTGGGAGGGATTTACCCAGGCCAGTCAGCTGCATGAATTGACTGTGACCATCTACCCCCAACCTCCACCCTCTATGTAGGATCAGCTGTGCAGGGACGCAGGTTGGTGGTGCTCCAACATGATCCATAGGCTGTCTGCTTGGGGTGCTGGCCCTTTGGTTTTTCCAGGTGATACGAGCTGAGGTCAGACCCCACCTGTGTTTTGACCAAGATCACCCTTTCAGTGCAATAAAGCAATCTGATATGGCTGTTACTAGTGCCCCTGGGGCTCTCTGAGGTCAGCTGTTGCTGGTTTGATAGGATTTAGGAATGTGAAGCTTGAGACAAGATCAGCCATTCGTGTGAAAAAGCTACTGGGGAGCTCTAAGGCAGGTTGGACAGTGTTAACAAGGTTGATGGAGTCTCAGATATGGCACCAGTTTGCCAGCTCAGTCTCAGTGGGTGTTGTTTCTTTTAGTTCTGCAGTTGTCAGACTTCCATTCAACTCAATTCTGATGATCTGAGTCATGGTTATTCTATATTTTGGTTGTGATTGTATGTGGTTGTGTGAAGAGACAAGCCATGGTGTGCCTATACTTCCATCTTGACAGGAAGTTTCTTGTTGTTGTTGTTGTTTTGTTTGTCGTTTGTTGTTTTTTTTTTAAGATTTTATTATTTTTAGAGAGAGGGGAAGGAAGAGAGGGAGAGAAACATCAATGTATGGTTGCCTTTCACCTGCCTCCAGCTACAGAGCTGGCTGGAGACCTGGCTTGCAACCTGATTATGTGCCCTGGCTGGGAATCGAACCAGCAACCTTTGGGTTCGCAGGCCGGCGCCTTATCCACTATGCCACCAGCCAGGGCTCTTGTTTTTTTTAATTCTTACTGATGATATGTTCATTGTTTTGAGAAAATGAGAGGAAGGGAGAGAAGGAGGGAGAGAGAGAGAGATGAGACAAGACAGACATCCACCAGTTACCTTCCACACATGCTGCAAAGGAGGCAGAGTCAAACCCACAACATAGTTATGTGCCCTGACTGGGGACCCGAATCCTTTCGGTGTACTGGGTAACCCTCCAACCACGTGAGCCACCTGACCAGGGCTCAGCCTCTTCAGATGTTCTCATGGGTTGATCTCTTAGGCGTGTTTTCATGTCGAGCAGGGTATCTTTTGTTGAGTTATAATTATCTGACTTGTAAATTTAAGAGCAGAAACAAAGAAGTTTTCTTATTCCACCATGGTGCTGTGGTCACTCTCTAGCACATTTAAAATCATTGGCATAGATCAAGATGCATCTGACTTAACCAAAGGGCAAGTCAGCAACTCATATATTACTTGTGTGCAAAAGACTTAACTATTCCCTGTTCTGGCCCACAGGAGGCCCTGGAGGCGTGCCAGACCCGAATCTCCAAGATGGAGCTGCAGCAACAGCAGCAGCAGGTGGTACAGCTGGAAGGGCTGGAGAATGCCACTGCCCGAAACCTGCTGGGCAAACTCATCAACATTCTTCTGGCTGTCATGGCAGTTCTTTTGGTCTTTGTCTCCACAGTAGCCAACTGCGTAGTTCCTCTAATGAAGACTCGCAACAGGACGTTCAGCACTTTATTCCTTGTGGTTTTCATTGCCTTTCTCTGGAAGCACTGGGATGCCCTCTTCAGCTATGTGGAACGGTTCTTTTCATCCCCCAGATGATGATGGCAAAAGAAGGCAGTGCTCCCCTACCCTCTGGCGAGTGCATGCAGCAAAGAATTAGACAGCAACTTACCTACTCTGAAGTTTTCTACAACAACAAAAGAGTTGAGTGAATCTGTTTACATTTAGAATAATGTTTTTTTTTTCTTCAAGAGACGCAATTGCAATAGTATTTTTTAGATTTTATCCAAGAAGTTTTTTGGGCAAAAATCTTGGATCATTTTTATGTAGCATGATTTTCCTTGGGATGCAAATCTTAAACAGTCCTTTAACACGAACCAACAATCTGGAGCACACTGAAGGGCGTCTAAATTGTGGCTTGAAGGACTGCACTAAAACCCACTAAAAAGATGTGAAAACCTGATTAGGGAAACTGGTTAAACCTAACACCCTGCCTTGTCTGGGCTCACCACCTCTTCCCCTCCCAGACTAACTTTACTGTGAAATCCTGCCACATTCCATGTCTGAATTTCTGGATTCAGGGTGGATTTTCCTTGTCTGTGGAAGAACACACGGATCTCCCTGGCTTTTTCACCCAGGCTGGCCACTCGCACTAACGCTGGAAGTATGAACCTGGTCCCTTTAACCTTCGCTAGGATACGAAAGTAAGAGCATCACATCCTGCAGGATAACTGCACAGTCCTACTACAGTATTTTGAAGTAGCCCTCCAAATACTTAATTTTAAGCAAAATCCCATGGCTGCACTTTTAAGTTAGTTTTTTTTAAATCTGTGTATAGTCACCAATTTTTAAAAAAAACAAAACATCCAAACAGCATACTTGAAGAATGTAATACTCAAACTCTCAGTGCTTCCCTTATGGTTTCTAATAGGGTTTTTTATTATTGTTATTATTATTATTGGGTTTTTTTGGAAAGGGTCGGGAGGGTCTTTTATTTTTCCTTTGAAATAAAGAAGTGATGTTTTTAAATGAAGAAATGTGTGGATATTTAAATGTGCTGCTCCCTCCTGTCAGTTTGAGTAAAGGAAGACTTGTTATAAATGCTGCCCTCTGATGCCCGTGTTTTGTGATGCAGCTTAAACTCCCTCTTCTGGCTGCTGCTGCTGCTTTTTGATGTTTGCTGCGCCCCACCCCACCACTTCATGGGCTCGGTTTGGTTGGAGAGGAAGGGGATGTGCAGGGAGAAGCTGTTTCCACAAACCAGCGTGATAGTATAGAAATTTTTTGCCTCAAGTAAGTGATCACTCAGTGACTATAGATTGGGGTGGGTTGTCTTTAGGAAAAATTGAGACTATTTAAGAGACTCATAAATAATTCCCTGTGTTTCCTTAATTTATTTTTTAGCACCCTCTAATTACTGAAACCAAAGTGATTTTGAATCTCTGTCTACATTTTGGCCTCTGCATCCTTAATTTCAAAGCTTTATTTTTGTCTGCCTGAGAGAATCAATTAAAGGTGATTCTCCCTAAAAAGCAGAGGAGATCTATCAGGTTAGAAGGAACCAAGCTTGGGGTGTAAAATTTGTTAGCTTCCTATTTATATAAACTGACTTATTAACCATATCTATGCTCAGTGGACTTCATAGAGTTTAAAAATGGACTGAGACTTCTTCCCCATTCTATAATTACTTCCATCGTCCTGGTAGAACTTGGGCTTTCAAGCTTATCTAGAAAGCTTGGCTAATCTTTTCATATCTATAGTATTGAATCCCAAAATGTTGTTCCCTCTTGGCCTCAGCTCTCTGCAACCAAGTAATGAGCAAGGGGCACAGGATGTGCCCCCAAATAGTAGCAGAACATGCTTTGCCTATTTCCCCCATCCCAGGAAATTCCTTTGAAACCAGATGAACATTGCCTTGTCTATCTGAGAGCATCGTTTACACGACAGCTCCAGCCTCCTGTGGCTTTGCTGGGCTGGCCTTCTCAGAGTCAGCATGTTGTTACCATAATCATTTTGATATTTTAACTCAGGTACCCCGTCTTCATTCCACTCCCAGATGATTGTAACAAACCAGTTAGCTCTGTTGACCTCTCAAAATTAGTGCCCAGAGCAGGGACCAGGGTTGAGTTTTGTTTTTGTTTTTTTTTAAATCACAGGGGTGATTTTTAAAAAATAATTGGAACCATTTCATGTTCAGGCCAAAAATAATTGTTCCCAAATATATGTATTTAAAATCTTAACTTTGCCTAAAAATATTGCGGTGACTTTAGACAGGAGTGCCAAAGGACACATGACCTCATCGAACTAGCACAGTTTATTCTTTCTGTTTTAACTTACAGCTCAGAGTAAAGAAAGCCCTAAAAATTATTGAAAAGATGCTCTAGCCAGAGTCCTCCAGTTTTTCTAAGACGGAGCCCTTGAGTCGCCTAAACTGTGTAGAGGCTACTAAATTTTGTGGGCACTAGAAGTCATTGTGTAGATGAATTGAAATTATTTCAGATGCCTTGGAATGGTTTCTGTCAAAGGAAGGTTTTCACCTCTGGAAAGCCCCCTGAGCTCCCAGCCAAACATGCCCGTGCTAACTTTACATCCTCTGCCCAACTGTTGTAGGAAGGCCCTCCAGGCTGGGTCAGGCACAGTAATGGCCTTCTAGGTCTCTTGTCTCTTGATCACCAGGCCAAGCAGTTGTCTGCTTTTAATGCTATTTGTAACCATGAATCTGTTGATGCCTTTCTCCATTTTCTGCTGCCCATACCTATCACCTTTGAGTTTCTTTGCATTGTGGCTGTTCTTGGATTCTCTTGTCTGTTTAAAGCTCTTCTATAACCTCGCTCTAATGGTTTAACAACTTTTCTGTGGGTGGAAAATTCCCCTCATTTTAATGCTTCTTCTCTTTTTAAAGACTACCTGCATTCCTTTTGAAATGAAGCATTCCTGGATTACTTGTAGTGGTGATGCCTGAGGCTGGCTGTGGTAGCCTGGGTGACTCTTCAGGTTGTAGAATAACTAATATTTTACCTTTTGATGATAATTGGAGGACCTGTCTGGTCCAGTTTCAATCCCTTGGTATATACTCAGTGCATCCTAGCAAGGAAGGCTTTCTATCCCACTGATTCCTTACACAAAAGTAGGCTGAATTTTACACTTCTGGCTGTGTGTCCCTTTCTCTCCCCTGTACCCCCTCGGCCTAATTGAGGTAAAAATCTAATGCCAAGAATAATACTGGAAATCAAGCCTTCCTCGCTAGCCATGTCCTAATAATGAGCATATTTTCATGTGGGTTTCACTGCATTTGGTTTTGTTTCAAATTTCATACCACTTTGAGGTACAGTCAGATGAAATGCTGAATTTCAAGTAAGTTCCAATAAGGAGCTGCCTTCCCACTTCGGAAAATATGCATCCAAAACAAAACCAAATATTATAATCCACAAATTCACAAAGGCAAATTATGGTTCTCACCCCCAAAAGAGATGGGGGATTCTGAATGTGGCTCTGAGAGTTAACATTTCTGTCTGTTTTGTATGCTAGGTGATACCCTCAGTAGGATTGACTACTAGACTGTAAGTGTGTTTTATCAAGGTGTGTAAGAATAAAACCTCACTTGCACGAATTGAAAAGTACAGAAATGACACTTGTGAACGTGTGAACGTTAACACTGTAGTTGATAGATCTTAAGCTGCTAATTGTTGAGAGAGAATTACATTTATGTTTGTCTGGTTGCTGCAGATTCTCAGCAGCACTTTTACTGTACATACAAATTGAAATAAAGACCTCAGCTATTAATGAGGTGGTTGGACTCGGGTTTGTTTTGCTCTTTATTTGTGCATATTCAGTTTCTAGTGACAAGTTTGTTAGTCTGAAAACTTTCCACTAGTTTGTGCATAGAAATTGTATATGTGTTGTGCATCTGTGAGTGCATGCGTGTGTGTGTGTGTGTGTGTAGCCAATTTCTTGAAACTAACTGATAGCTGGGTGTCTGTCACTATCTCCCTGGATTTTATACACATCATTTTGAACTCTGGTACTTGGCCACAATTCATTTAGACTGGTAAGTAAGACTGCGTTTCAATCCTTTGGAGGGAGTTTTATAGAGGCTGAACCCCCAAATTCAGCATCTTAGGACCCCAAAATGAGTGTAATAATCCTTGCCCATTCTTATAAGACATTGTTAATAAATGTTATGATGGGTATATGAACATACTTTGTAAAATGTTTAATATTTGAAGTCATATATATGACTTCATACCCACATACATACACATACATGTAAGAGGTTACCTAGCCTAATTCCATCTATGGTTTTGTTATAGAGGTAGTAATTTCTATTACAGCTTTTCCTTGACAATCTCTGGGAGGCCTGGAAATCCAGAAGCTTAATCTTGCCTTTGACAAGGTACCAAGCAGGGATCTAATGTCTTAGTCCTTTACAGCCCCAATCTGCATTTCAGGTTATTTAGGGCCACACTTCTGCCTTACTGGCTCTTTGCCTCCTACCACATCTACCAGCTAGAAATATCACCCCCATCTTGATCCTGCCTGGTAGATGTTACGAAAATAAGAGGCCTGTTGTAAAAGCTTTTAAAATTGCTGGGAGAATGCCCACAAGCTTCTTCAAACAAATGTGCAGGTTGTACATTGCCGATCCCAAGGGGCCTGGTAAATAAGCTACACTGTGAAGGATGCATCCTAGTGTTGCACAGTATGCAGTGGGCACACAGAGCAGTCCTGATTATAGGTGATATATAATTTCAAAGCCTGCTTATTTTCATTCATTAAAAACTTTGGCGAGTGGAAGCCTGATAACATAAATCTGAAAAGCTGCGGTATAGAAAACAGATGGGGGAGATAAAGAAGGGTAAGGCCAAGTAAAAAATGTAAGCTTCAGCCAAAGGATTCAAGTGCATTATTTTTAAACTCTACGGGTTAACCTAAACACCTCAGTGTGACCTCAAGTCTAGGTAAAGAAGAGCAGCTAACATTAGTTGAGTATTTACTAAATGCCAGGCATAATACTGGGTTGGACATAAGGTCCATTAAGTTTTTGCCATACAGTGGCTCTAGGGCTTAGTTGTCTTCAACTTCATTTGAAATAATTTTGTTAGATTGTATTGTGACAGCTGTCATATCAGTATGCATTTTTTAAATCAACATTGGTGAATTTTTGTGCAGCTATTTTAATATTGAAGATGAAAAAATACACCACATTTTTGGCACATTATGCTTTGTTATTTAAAGAAAGGTGAAAACTGAAACCAAAGAAAATGATTTGTGCAGTGTGCAGAGAAGGTGCTGTGACTGATTGAACATGTCAAAAGAGGTTTGCAAAGTTTCTTGGTGCTATTGACATTTTGGCCAAATAATTCTTTGCAGTGGGGCTGTCTTATGCTTTAGAAGATGTTTAGCAGCATCTTTGGTCTCTACCCATTGGAAGCCAATAGTGGGAGATAACCGACACACTCAGAATATCTAAATTGATAAAGTTATTGGTGAAAATGAAAAATGTGTCTTATTTTACGGGAAAAAAGAGGTCATGGGAAACCTGACTAGTAGCACAGAGGATAAGGCGCCGGCCTGCAAACCCAAAGATTGCTGGTTCAGTTCCCAGCCAGGGCACATAACCAGGTTGCAAGCCAGGTCTCTAGCCAGGTCCATGGCTGGAGGCAGGTGAAAGGCAACCATACATTGATGTTCTCTCCCTCTCTGCCTCTCTCCCTTCCTCTCTGGAATTTTAAAATTTTAAATTTTAAAATCTTTAAAAAAGAAAAACGTCATGGGCTTTTTGGCCAACCCAATACTTGGTACTTGACATGCAGTTTTTAATTCCTCCACAGTCTCCCACAGGCAGTGTCATCCTCATTATGGAGGTAAGGATACTGAAGCTTAAGTTAAGTGACACTGGTAGGAAATGGTTAATGTGATGAAAAATAGGTCTATGCAGGATATGTAACAAAAGATGGATGTCTACAATGCGTCAGTATAAGATTTAATAGAAACCAGGAAGAAAAGTCAACGTGGTAGAAAATAGACAAATAGTTCACAGAAAAAGAAATGAATCATCAATAAGTATTTCAAAGGAAAACGTTCAGCCTCATGTGTAAGCCCATTGTGGAATGTCAAGTCCACTTGAGAAGAGGTGAAAAGGGGTTGATAATGTTCCAAATGCCAGATAATAGACCATCTTTTGCATTAGGATTATTTTAGAAGGGGCCCTGGGTCAAGTCTGGACCACCATCGGGCTTTCTTCCAGCCCTGGATTTCTGGGCATGGTGGTCAGATGGATGTCATGCTTCCAGAGGGCACATGTGAGGAGGTAGGCTTGCAGTAAGTGACATAACATATTCTGTTCAGCCCTTCATTCATCCAACAGCACTTGAGAGCCATTCTGTATACAAGAATATGCTGTGGAGATGTATTGAATGAAGGAAAACTGAATGTGGTAGAAAGAGATAAATGTTGTAATAGAGTTAGAAGCCACGTGTGGGAGTAAATAGGAAGCAATCCTGAAGGCAATTGAGAAAGGGTGGAGTGGGGAGTGGTGTCTGGGCTGAGAGATGATGGGTTTTTGATGAGTGAGAAGGGCAACCCACGCTGAAGGAACAATACTGGCAAAAACGGAGCTGAAAAAGACCAAGGTGAGTGGTTCAAGCAATGGATATGACTGACACCTGGATGGCTGGTAGGCAGGCTGCCTGGAAGAATATGTGAATTAGTAACAAAGTTAAAAATAGTGGGGGTTGGGGAAGACAGATTTCAAAAAATCTTGAATGCTATGCTAAGGTTGACCCTGTGGCTATAAGAGAAGCCATATTGGTAGGTGTCATGACCCAGCCTTGTACTTAAGGATAATTAGTAATCCTTTTAAAGGGAACCTGTAGCCTTGTTTCATTTAAGTCAACTGACCAGTTGAGAAATGCTGTCCAAGATATTTGGTCTTTTGCCTTTTGACTCTATCATTGTGGGGGGAACTGAAAAACTTTGATACCTGGGACATGAGGCTATAGAAAGCTCAGTTTAATTCCTATTACAAAACCAAAGAAACCCTGTCACCTTTGGCATTAAAATTTTTTTAATAACAAATTTTTATTTATTGGTCTTAGAGAAGAAAGAAGTGAAACATCCATTTGTTGTTTAACTTATTTATTCATTCATTGGTTGATTCTTGTATGCACCCTGCCAGGAGGTTTAACCTACAACCTTGCTGTATCTGGACAGCACTCTAAAGAACTGAGCTACCCAGCCAAGGCAGGCATTAAGATTCTTAAAAGCTAGAACAAACAGACTTGACAAAATTTATTCAGGTTTCTGCCTTCATGTTTAAACTGTCCAAAGGAAGATTCTTTTAGACAACTTCATTTCAATGGTTATTGAGGCTCCTATTAAATACAGCAAACCATGATGAAAATAACCACTGTACCTTAGGAGATTCCAAGCGTTAAATGAAATAATTATACAGTGCCTTACCTAGCACCTGACCTAGAATAAGTGCTCTACAAATAGTCTTGATTATTAATATTATTAATAGACTGAAAAGTCCTTGAGGACAGAGACTTGTCTCACTAATCGGGATCTCTTCAGAATTATGTCTCCTGTTCTTACCTGAGGAAGGGCTCAGTAGCCAGCCCCAGCTCTTGAGTAAGTTTGGGAAATCAAAAAATCAGTATGCAAACTGTCATTATTTGCAGATAATATGATAGTGTACATACAAAACCTAATAGGCTCCACCAAAAACTTACTCGACCTAACAAGCAAATTTAGCAAAATAGCTGGATATAAAGTCAATATCCAGAAATCAGAAGCATTTTTGTATACCAATAATAAAACATCAAATAGAAGCAAGAAAACAAATCCCATTTACCATAGCAACAAGAAAAACAAAGTACCTAGAAATAAACTTAACTAAGGAGGTAAAAGACCTGTACTCAGAAAACTACAGAACAATGAAGAAAGAAATCAAGGAAGGTACAAATAAATGGAAGTATATACCATGTTCATGGATGGGAAGAATTAACATCATTAAAATGTCCATACTACCCAAAGCAATCTATAGATTCAATGCAATCCCAATTAAAATACCAATGACAGACTTCACAGAAATAGAAAAAAATACTTCAAAAATTTATATGGAGCCAAAAACACCCACAAATAGCCACAGCAATCTTGAGAAAGAAGAACAAGGTAGGAGGAATCAGAATACTGGACATCAAACTATACTATAAGGCTACTGTCATCAAAACTATCTGGTACTGACATAAGAATAGACATATAGATAAATGGAACAGAATAGAGAGCCCAGAAATTAACCCAGGACTCTATGGTCAACTAATATTCGACATTCGACAAAGGGGGAAGGAACATAAAATGAAGTAAAAACAGTGTCTTCAACAAGTGGTGTTGGGAGAACTGGACAGCAACATGCAAAAAGATAAAACTAGACTACCAACTTATACCATACACCAGAATAAACTCAAGATGGATAAAGGATTTAAACAAGCAGTGCCACCATAAAATCCTAGAGAAAAACATAGGCAGTAAACTTTTTGATATCTTATGCAGAAATATGTTTACTGATACTTCACCAAGGGCAAAGGAAATAAAAGAACCAATCAACAAATGGGACTATTATCAAATTGAAAAGTTTCTGTTCAGCTAAAGAAAACGCCAGCAAAATTCAAAGGGAACCAACTGTATGGGAAAACATAATTGCCAATGATACCTCAGACAAGGGTTTTATCTCCAAAATATATAAAGAACTAATGCGACTCAACACCAGGGAGACAGACAGCCCAATTTAAAAAAGGGTCTAAGGACCTGAATAGACAACTCACTGAGGAATATATACAAAAAGCCCAGAGGCATATGAAACAATGCTCAACATCACTAGTCATCAGAGAGATGCAAATTAAAACCACAATAAGATACCACCTCACACCTGTCAGAACTGCGATCATCAACAAATCAAGTGTTGGTGAGGATGTGGGGCAAAGGGAACCCTCGTGCACTGTTGGTGGGAATGCAGGCTGGTGCAGCCACTATGGAAAACAGTATGGAGTTTCCTCAAAAAATAATAATGGAACTGCATTTTGATCCAGCGATTCCAATACTTGGATTATACCCAAAGAATCCTGAAACACCAATTCATAAGAACCTATGTACCCCTATGTTCATAGCAGCACTGTTTACAGTAGCCAAGTGCTGGAAACAGCCTAAGTGCCCATCAGGGGATGATTGGATCAAAAAACTTTGGTACATTTACACAATGGAATTCTATATAGCAGAAAGAAAGAAGGAACTTGTACCCTTTGCAGCAACATGGATGGAACTGGAGAGTATTATGCTTAGTGAAATAAGCCAGTCAGTGAAGAACAAATACCATATGATCTCACCCATTACAGGACAATAATGAACAAAACTAACAACAAGCAAAACAGAACCAAATATATGAATACAGTGAATAGGCCTTCAGTGGGCAGGGGGAAGGGGGTTGGGGGAGGGGGGAGGAAGAGGCAAGGAAGGGGAGCAGTTTAGA